>CABHPH010150980.1:4269-18364 GCA_902168325.1 Peromyscus nudipes | reverse complement strand
AAAAAAAAAAAAAAAAAAAAAAAAAAAAAAAAAGAAAGGTACATTGGTAGCTCTAGAGTATTGAGGAGCAAAACAATATGAAGTCACCTCTCCATCTGGAGCAGTTTTTATGGATGTCCTTCAACAATGATTCTGTTAGTTTTATAACCAGGTCACCACTGGCTTTTGTCATAAGATATATGAGTGTGTGCATAATATATTACGTAAAGCCCTGTTTTGTTCAGCTCTAATTTCAGTCAATATCAATCATGAGATCATTTGAAAGCACTTTGAGGAGGAAAGTATTGAAGTAAGAGAATTTAATATGAAATCCAACCATAATAGGACCATTGTGTTTCCTACTGAGTTCGTTTTCAGGAAATACTGAATCAATTTTTCTCCCATTTATAGTGAAATTTATTTATTTTTTTCTTCTAGTTGGATTAGTTGGTAGACAATGTTCATACTGAATTGAAATGTAGATGTTTTGGGTTTGTTTCTCTGAAACGTGTTGTGAGAATGGTTCTTATATATTTAACATAAGACTCTACATTCTATGGGTTACATATTTCCTTGATGCTATTAATAGATGAGGTGGGGAAAATAAGGCTTATTAACTATGAACTCATGGTAAGGATCACCAGTCTTAGACAAAAATATTTGAGTTTGAGGCCTGTCTGTCCCTTAGTAGTTGGAACAAATCACATTAACATTTTATGGCTTAGTTTATTTCCTGTGAAACCAGGTTGGTCAACTTGAGACCCTTGCCCAAAGGCTTTGTTTTGTCCGTTAAACAGTCAATGTAAATAAGTTGTCTTGGTAGTGCTGGGGGTCAGACTCAGGGCTTTGAACGTCTGAGGCAAAGCTCTACCACTGTGCTGCATCCCCAGCCCTTAAAAAAATTACTTAACATAGTAGTAGTGCATCTGAATGCTTATGAATATGATTATATTAGAACTTAGTGATGCTGGGTGGTGAGATTATACATCTCTTTAATTTATATCCTTTTAAGGGTCTGTGTTTTCTTATTTTTATTTTTTAATAATTTTATTTTATTATTAGCTTGCGTGTGTGCGCACGTGCGCACACGTGTACACGCACCTGGAGGGCACAAGGGTATTTGATCCTTTGGAACTAGAGTATGTTTGTGAGACATTGAGAGTGGGTTTTAGGATTCAAAGTTTGGGCCTCACAATAGAACAGCAAGAACTTTGAACCACTGAGCTATCTTCCAATTCCTTACTATAAAAGTATTTTCCAGTAAGTATTTTCTTCATGCAAAAAATTGGCTTTCCAAATCCTTTGCTAATGTTCTCTGTCATATAAGATGATTTCACTAAATTTATTCTCTAAAGAGGTAGAAATTGCATTTAATATAAATTTTTGATATGAAAACATCAGTATTTGTAAAATTAATGATTGATTCAAATTTTAAGGAAGTATGATGATAATTAATCCCCTACACACCTTTAGTTAAGCGGTCTGATTTCCCCGTATATTTTCTTTATATATCTTCTGCTCAAAATTTCCTTTGTCCTCTGAATTTTAGTTAGTTTTAAAGAAAACTATTTTAGTTACTATTAAGTCAAATATTCAAGTTGATATTAGTTGCCTGTGGTTCTTCACTAGGTAGAATCAGTATGGAATTTTAAATGTTCTGATCTGCCACCTTCTAGCTATTTAATTCCCTGTGGTGTCAACTTTAAAAGAGACCACCAATGCTATACACACACACACACACACACACACACACACACACACACGCACACGCACACGCACACGCACACGCACACATACGCAAAGATATTTGTTTTTTTATTTATAAGAAGCTCTAACATGTTACTTGGAGAAAAAGACTTTTAAAATACATCCTCTGTCCCTCTCAGATGTCATTTCCATTATCCAGGAGCATATTGCAGCCCTACATAGAAGCCTGGATTTCTGGCTTCATGCTGGGACTCACATGTGTGCAATTTTTCTCAGTAATAAAGTGATAGCTAAATCTACAGTTTAAAGCTTTTATAACTTTATCATACACATTAGAGTTAATGCTAGAGTATTTTTCTCATTAATACTGTCACTGACCACGTTCACATTTTTTTGTACTATGTCTCAGAAAAAAATCTGATTTTAGTAAAATGCCAACTGTTCACTATCTTTGTAAATCTCTTTATTTCTTTAACTGTTTCACTACAAACAGCATTTAACAGAAAGTGTTATTGCATGCTACAGAAAATGGCTGAGTCCCTTTATTCTACAGCTTCTGTAGCTTATGAGATTTAGTGCCCCAGGACATTCAGGATTCTTTTAGAACTTCAATAATCAAACCCTATGAAATAGATACAGATAGATAGATAGATAGATAGATAGATAGATAGATAGATAGACAGATATTGATAGATATATAGAGAGAATACCAAAGGTAAGCCTATGAAAGCTAAGTGTGAGGGAAATAATGTATGGCAACAATATTAGAGTCAAAAACAGAGGACATCGCATGAATTCTGATGATCAGATATTATATAGGATGATATCTAGAAAATCCTATAATATGGACTGGAGAAATGATTCGGTTAGGAGCTCACTACTCTTGGAGAGGATCTGGGTTAAGTTCCCAGCACCCATGGCATCTCACTACCACCTGTGATGTCAGGTCCAGGGCATCTTATACTCGCTGCTGGTTTCCAGGCACTACTCTAGAATAGCTAGATCTAGGAAGAGACCGTGTAACCCTTGCTTGATCTAATTCTATAGAGTAAAATAGAGCAGAGGAGTCATTAGAGAGCAAGTGGTGCTTGGCTTCAAAGCATGGGCTGTGCAGCTGGGTGCTGGGGATCGGATCCTGAAGCAGCTGCTTTGACTCTGCTGCTAGTCAAGTTCTCATTTCTACAAATGGTAGACACCTGACAGAGACTGTTATGATGATTCAATGGGCTTATATAGAGAAGGCCATTAAAGGATTCTTTTTAAATTTCTTTTATTTTGTGAGATTGTAATATAATTACATCTTTTTCCTGTGGTGATATTTTATTTACGCTCTAATAAATAAAACTTGCCTGGAGATCAGAGGAAAAAGCCAGCCACTATATTAAACATAGAGGTGAAGCAGTGGTAGCACATGTCTTTAATCCTAGCATTCAGGAGGCAGAGATCTGTCTGGATCTCTGTGAGTCAGGCATGGTGGCACACACCTTTAATCCCAGCACTAGTTAACCATAGAAGTCTGGAGGTCTGTACAGACAGACAGGAAGTGATAGAGCTGGGCAGAAAGAGGAAGTGATGTAGCTGGGTGGAAAGAGGAAGTAAGATATCAGGGCACAGAAAGGTATATAGGTGTGAGTATACAGGAAGTAGCTCTCTTTTGGGCTGAGGATTTCCTAGCGATAAGAACGTGGCTGGCTTCTTCCTGCTTCTCGGATCTCTCAGTTTTCACCCCAATATCTAGCTCTGTTTTTTTTTTTTATTTATTAATAAGACTGTTTAGCAATTCGGCCTACATTTTGCCTTTATTTTCCTCCCTCCAAACCTTCCCTTATATCACTCCTTGCTCTCTTTCAAGTTTATGGCCTCGTTTTCCATTGATTGTTGTTCTCTATGTCTATGCATATTCCTAAGTACATAAATTCAATCTGCTCGGTCTGTATACTGCTACTTTTTATGTATGTTTTCTTGGGTACCATTCGGTATTGAGTAACTGATTAGTGAGCTCTCCCTGAGGAAGACAATTTCTCCTGCTCTCAGTCTTCTTTAGTCACCAGTTGTTTTTTGTGTAGGGTTGAGGCCTTGTGGTTTTTTGTTTTTCTTTTTTTTAATCTCCTTTTGTATGTCTCTTGTTGGTGCCCTTGTTCAGCTCCTGTTAGGCAGGCATGGTAGAGGGCCTTTATGGACGTATTTTCTGAAATAGCTAGGAAACACAATCTTTGAACATTGTAACTAGAATAATGTCTGTTACTATTGCTTTAATCCGACTGAATGCCAAACTATTGGAATCATAAAATTTAGAATCTTTGTTTTTCCTGTCTCTTAATAATTAATTCTAAAAATAAGGATATCAAGCATTTTATAATTGATTTGGTTGCAAACTTTTCACATCATGTGGTGTTTTTCCTCAATTTAAAACTTTTTGTAGTCAAAATTACATATCTTTTGTAAATCATATTCAAAGATGCAAAGGAAAGATTTGTAAACACACATTCATAATTTCATACTCTTGTATCTACTCCTATTTGTCTACATGCCCACATTCATACATAGTTGTAAGTACCCTTTATACACTTTACATTTTGCTTGGTATCTCATAATAATCTGTATTTCTTTCCAGATATTCAACCATCACCTGCAAGGGCAGAAACATATTGGTTCCTGTTGACAATCTTGATACTGATTTTTGTTTTGTTTTCCTTGATCAACATCATAGTTGAACCTGTGACCCAATTATAATGATTTAGGTACACTACTTCTTTGAGAAATAGGTCTGTAGCAGTGAAATTGCTCTATCAATTAAGAATGCTATGTTTTTTAAATAATTTTTTGGCATACCTTTTTCATGCTATCATTAATACCATGCTAAAACTATTTTTCCTTTTGTGGTAGCTCCTCCATTAAAATAATGAGAAAACCTGATGTAAACCTGCCCAGTAATGACCACTTGTGGGAGTGCAGGATCAAAGCCAAATGACAGCACCAGATTCACCCCCACTCCCCGTGACTGTGAAAACTTTCATTCTTTCTTTGACATCAGTGTAGAGGCTACAGTTTCTTCTCAACAGTTTTTAAGACCACTAACTTACACACTTATTTATTCGTTCACTTAATTATTCTACGTTTGCTTGTGATTCGAACAAGACCATCAGAGAGCTGTGTATTTTTATTTTTTATTTATTTATTTGTTTTTTTTTACCATGGCTCATTTCCTTAGTAGAATTGATTCCCTGATTTATTCTATTCACTAGGATTTTGGATTTGAACTAAAATATGAATGGTAAACACACTGTAGAATATAATTTCCCGTTCATCATGGAGTAGCACTATGGGAGAGATTTCCCTATTTGTTAATATTAGGTGGCTCTATTGTGCCTATTAGTGTTATATATTTTGGACCCTAGATGTACTCTATTAACATCGGACTTGATTCAACTATAACAAGTGCACAGAGTACTTCTTTGTGTTATGAATTTACCAGGAGTATCTCTGTCTACTCTATTTTTACTTCATCTCAATTTTGTTCCTTATTTCCTTCCTCCCTTGTGGCATCTGAAATTATGTGCTTTGAGATGATTTATCAGGCTGAGTTCCTGTAGTGAATTATTGCATAAAATACATGGATTTTTCTTTTATTTTTGGTACTTACTGTAGGCTTTGATTTGATGGAAGAATGTCTATCCAGTCTTAAGTGGTTCGTGATTTAAATGGCTAAGAATGGAATCTGGCATATCAAAAATGAACAAATCCTATTTCATGTGATTGTTGTGTCGCTCGACTCTGCGTTAGCACAGAAGAATGTCTCACTCCAACTAATCACATCGTGGGACTGATTTTCTCACCCACCTCCATGTTCTCACCAGTATAACAGCCATTGTACCAAGATCAACATTTTAAATTACATCTATGAGAAAGACCATATGGGTCTACTCTCTCTTTTGTTGACTTATTTCATGTAGTAAAATAATCTACATTTTCACCCACATTGTCAAGATTGCTTTCTTTTTATGACTAAACAATACTTTACTATGTAATTTACCACAGTCTCCAATTTACTTATCAGTTGATGGGTAAAATGTTTTGTCTGTTTCTTACCTTTTGTGTATAGCATTCCGGTAAACTGAGGGATACAGATGTCTCTTTTTGACATACGGATTTCATTTCCTTTGGATGAATATCAAGCAGTGAGATAGCTGTATCATAAGGTTTTTTTGTTTTAACTTTTGCCCAGCCCTTTATACTATGATCCACAATGTCCACACCGATGTCTTTTCTCGCCAGCAGGGTACAAGTGTTCCAATTCATTCATATCCTGGCCAGCATTTGTTATCTTTTATCGTTTTAGTTATAGTCAATCATAGTTCAGGAATGTAATATCTATTTATGGTTTTGTTTGCATTTCTCACATGATTAGTGCTGTTAAGTACCCTATTGATTACATGCATATCTCCTCTTGAGAAATGTTCATGGGTTTGCCTATGTGGTATTGAGTTGCTGGAGGATTCCATATATTCTGATGTTCATATGTATATGTATCCATATATTTATCTGACTTTTTTGTCAGATAAATAGGTTTCAATTTTTTTCTTGTATTCTATATGTTGACTCTTCCTCTGCTGATTATTTTTTCACAATTTGTAAAAGATTTTTAGTTTGATATAACTTCATTTGACTATTTTTTGCTTTAGTATCTTGTGCTTTGGGAGTCTTGCCTAAAAGAAAATAATTTCTGATTTCTATGTCCTGAAAATTTCCTTTCATGTTTTGCTCTGGAGATTTCATAGTTCCAGGTTCTAGAGTTCAGTCTTTAATACATTTTGAACTTACTTTTGAAACCAGTGAGAGACAGATGTATAGGTTTTTTTTCCTTCTGTGTGTATGTGGATACTCAGTTTCCCAGCAACATTTATTAAAAAGTTAGTTCTTTCTCCATTGGGTGTTGTTAGCACCTTTCTCAAAAATCAGCCAGGTGTCCTTGTTCAGAATTACTTGCAGCCTTTATGTTGTGTTCCATTGGCTTGAGTCTCTTTTAAGGCTGGTGCCAGTGCCTTGTTATCTGTTAGTTTATTGTATAATTCAGTATATCACTCACCACCTCAATCATAAACAGAAAGGGTAAATAAAGCACTGGACATGGAAAAAAAAAAAGAAAATCTAGCACGCGCGAGTACGCCCATGCGCACGCGCGTGCGAGTGTGCAAACAGACACACACACACACAGAGAGACACACACACACATCATGTATAACAGCATGTTTTTTCTGTTGTTGTTTTGTTTTGTTTTGAGTTGTTTTTAGCTATGCTCTGATGAGCAAGTACAGTACCACTGAACAACATTTTCAACCAATGGCAATACCTACCTCTTGATGTATACTGGCTTATTGGTGAATATTAGCCATTTGTAGAACATTTTCTAACTAATCACATGACTGATATCTTTTCTGTTTAGCGAAAGAGATTGAAGCTTCTACTTTTCCCAAATGCCCCAGCAACAGATAACTCATTTTTACTTAACTATTGGGTCCTGAATGTCTCAGGTGTCCTTATTGGGCAGAGGGTGGTCTCCTGTGGTACTCATATTCGTCAACTGTATTTTCTACTAAGAACCTCCAATCTGCAATGGTCTTTGTGAAATGGTCAACAGAGGCACTAAAATGTATATAACATACACAAATATATTAATGTTCAAGAACCAAAACAAGTTCTCAAATACATGCGCTCCATAGGGCTTTGTTTGCTGCAAGTAATGAATGAAATTAGCATGCTGTTTATTTTCAACCAATAATTAGTTTTTAATTGTAAAAGGAATGTTATTACTGCCAGGGCTTTTATTTATTGAGCTGACTCCATCATTTGGCTTGGGGATAAGTGTGTTTACTGTGGATTGCATGTTGTTTACTGTAAGGATTATTCTCACACACAGTACTAAGTGATAAATTAACTCAGGTAGAGTTCTCTGATAACATGAGCAGTCACACTGCCTGTCCACAAACTCAAAACATGGTGCTGTTTTCCTGGAAATGGGCAAATCCATAAAGATGTGTCAATCCTGTTTGATATATATACAACAATGTATGTGAAATCCATTCTATGCCTGTTTCTTTGTAGGAAAGAGAAAAGAAAGAAAAATTCACTTGTTATTCATCCCAGCTTTTAAAAAAAAAAAAACAATAAATGTCTGTGTTTCACAATGCTTTAGCTCCTAATTGTCTGTTTGGCATTAAACCTATTTCCATAATAGAGTGCCTGTTGTTCAGGTTTTATTGAAGCAGTTCTAATTCTAGATAACAACACTTAGATCTTTGCTTATGTGGCTTATTTTTGTTATAGCATTGGTTGTTCCACAATTCAGGTGGAATTTGGAGACCCTTACAGCCTTCTGAAAATGCCCCAATACCTTTGAAGCTGAACCAAGGAATAAGAAAAGACAATCAGCTCAAATGCGCACTTTCCTATTCCCTCTGCTTCCCCACAGAAACTCCAACAGGGATAGCCAAGAACTCGTGGGCTAGTAAGTAGATTCATTTTACCTTCGTCAATCTGAAAAATTCAATTTAATATCATGGCATCTGGAAAAGAATCCAGAACTATCAACCTAAGAGTAACACATCAATAAGAAAGACACATGACATAAATATTGCAAATTATTATTATTGTTATTATTATTATTATTATTATTATTATTATTATTAAATGTTTTACTAACCTTGCACATCCAGAACTTTGAATTGTCTTCCTGAGAATCCCATGGCTGCATGGAGGGGCTTTGGGATCACTGAAGTATGGACAGTAAGGCTCGAGTGGGTTTTGCTGTAAACCTAAACGCTTCAGCTAAGACAACACTTTGTGCTTCCTATGTTTTGTATTTACAAATAAACTTATTTGTAAGCACAAACCCCACTGTGTCTGATGATGCTAATTTTGCAGAAGAAAACAATGAAATTTTAGAATGGCGAAACACTTGGCTGTTTTCATAGGTTATGACCAATATTAGAACCTACATATACAAGCAGGTGTGTTCACTTCTAATGTAGGTCTATGCTGTGACCGGCAGGGTTCATGTTCTGTTGGAAATTGGGGTGCATGTCTCCTGTGATATTTCATTTTTTTAAAAGATTTATTTATTATGTATATAGTGTTCTGCCTGTATGTCTGCTTGCAGGCCAGAAGAGGGCAACAGATCTCATTACAGATGGTTGGGAGCCACCATATGGTTGCTGGGAATTGAATTCAGGACCTCTAGAGGAGCAGCCAATGCTCTTAACCATTGAGCCATCTCTCCAGCCCTGATATTTCTTTTTGTTGGTTAGGTTTTATACACACAAACTACATTTTGTTTTAAAAAAATCGAGGTACAATTCACAAACAATGAAATTCACATATATGAAGTGTACAGATTTGAAAGTTTTGACTAGTGTATGCATGCAGCTACCCAACAATTGTAGCAGTACTTTCTTATTGTGACCTCCAGCCCACAAATAATGACATGAAGACTTATTATTAATTATTAAAGCTTGACCTTAGCTTGGCCTTGTTCTCAAATAGCTTGTATTACTTAAATTAATCCATTTATATTAATCTATGTTCTACCATGTGATATTACATGATCTCTGTAACTGCCCATTCTGCTTCTTCTGAATCTAGCTGGCCACTCTGCCTTTCTTCTTCCTTGAGTTCTTGTTCTCTGTCTGGAAGTCCTGCCTATACCTCCTTTCTAGCTACTGGCTACTCAGCTTTTTATTACACCAGTCACAGCACTATATCTTCACACAGTGTACAAATATCCCACGACATTTCCCCCTTTTTGTCTAAATAAAAAGAAAAAGTTTTAACACTAATACAACAATCAAGTAAGAATTCCCTTTGTAATATCCAGTCCATTTGTATTTGGCAAATTTGGAGAAATTACTCCATTCTCTATCTTATCTTGGTCAGCCCAAAGTTTTATATCTAAACCATTTTCTATCATAACTAGTGTTACCATCCTAAAAATAACTTTTTAGACCTTAAAACAAACTTCTTAGATAAATAACTTAAGCCTTTATGTTTCTCAACCTTACAAACTTTACATCTCTTATGTAAGTTTCTTTTCTGAATTCAGCAACAAGGAAAACTGTAACTATAACTATCTAGTCTTCAACTCCATCAAAGACCCAAGAAGCATATGATATTACCTGAGTAAACAGAGCAAGCAAATCCCAAAACTATAGAAATAACATAAGCAGCTTACTGCCTGGACAGTCACCCAAGGTTCTTCTGCAATGTTGGGGCATTCATCTTTGGCTTACAGGCCTAGAATCTCTGACAGACTTTCCTGTGAAGCAGGGATGTAGAAGGATTTGTCTTCTTTGTGTACTGCTTGCCCAATTCAGAGAGTATGCTGTCAGCAGTCAAAGCAAGGGCAGTTTCTTTGCCCAGTGACTAACTTTGCCACAAAGAAAGCAAACTTCATATGGAGGTTCTTCAATGCCCATCATCGTTTTGTGGAGTAGATTGTTGCTGTCTGGTGTTGCTGGAGCTTCTCTCCAGCTCCCAAGTCCCGCCAGTCTCCGAGCTCCCAAGTTCCGCCAGTCTCCGAGCCCACTTATAAAATAAACACACAGACGCTTACATTATTTAAACTGCTTGGCCATTAGCTCAGGCCTATCATTGTCTAGCTCTTACTCTTATATTTAGCCCATTTCTATTAATCTCTACTTTGCCACGTGGATCGTGGCTTACCGGTACTTTACATCTTCCTTCTCCTCCTGCGGCTCCAGCCAGTCTCTCTATGCTTCCTTCCTCCTCAATTTTCCTCTCTGTTAGTCCCGCCTATACTTCCTGTCTGGCTATTGGCCAATCAGTGTTTATTGACATATAGCGATATCCACAGCAGTCTGGAGCAGATGTGCCACATTGTCATGAAAAGTCTTATGTTATTAAAAAAATCTTAAATGCCATATTTTTGTAGGTCTCTGAAATCTTTTTCGAAATCATATTTTGAAGATCATCTGTCTACCTAAAATATGCATTTGACCTTGAAAACATACCTAACGTGGTGATGAATTTGATTGTTAGATGACTACCTACTAACCTGTATTTCCTAAATATGTTCAGTAGGTTATAATAATAACCTTCAGGTACTGGAAATTTATGCAACATTGTTAAAGGATCTACTTTCCTTAAATAAGTATTATACCTTAAATAAGTGTAGAAACATATATACAGTATAATAAAAATAACCTTAAATTTTTATCAATATACAAAAAATCCATACCAATGTAAAATATTTGAGGTAAATAGTTATTTTAGTTTAAAAGTAGATTCAACAATCTATCCTTTTAGCCTATCATTTCTATATCCCCTTTTTCTTTTCAGAAAGAGAGCCTTGACTCCAACCTCCTTTGTTTATTTTTTTCTTACCATGACCAGTAACAACTTGCAACTAATCCCACCCAAACAATGATGAAAATCCACCAAACAACCAGAAACCATCCCCCTACCTCTTGGGAATGTAGGTGTAATGATCTCTAGACTGCTTCCTGTTGTCTGGGGGCAATGGCATCTTTAGGGGAGCCTGAGAAAGTTGGGATAATGATCATGTCCTGGAAAAGCTAGCTGTATTATTTTTTACTTCATCTCTGTTATGAGAAAATGTAGAGATTATCTGAAGTCTTGGCTGGAATAATCTATAAGGGTGATCTCTCTCAGCTAGCAGCTTTGAAGTTGTTCTAGACATAGAATTCTGAGGAAACTGCATCAGAGGCATTCTGAGAGGCTAGATAACCTAGGCTACCTGTTTTCATTGGTATCTTGTCCTTTTGTTCTGAAAACACACAAAATTTCAAAGGTAACATGTGGTGATATATTGTGTACCCCATTAGAGCTTGCCTAGGGATCAGAGGACAAGCCAGCCACTATATTAAACATAGAGGTCAGGCAGTGGTAGCACATACCTTTAATCCTGGCATTCAGGAGGCAGAGATCCATTTGGATCTCTGTGAGTTCAAGGCTACACTGGGAACAGAGCCAGGCATGGTGGCACACACCTTTAATCCTAGCACTAGGAAGGAAGTAAGATGGCAGGGATATAGAAAGGTATATAAGGCATGAATAAACAGGAAGTCTCTCTCTTGAGGCTGTGGATTTCGTACAGGTAAGAATATGGCTGATTTGTTCTGTTTCTCTGATCTTTCAGCTTTTACCTCAATATCTGCCTCTGAGGTTTTTTTTAATTATTATTAAAAGACCATCTAAGATTTGAACAACATCTGGCAACCCAATGTTTGTGGCATGAATTCACTAAAAAGTCACTTGTGACCTTGTGGGCCCCTGGTTCAGGCCCGAGTTGCACATGGCCAGAGTCTCCACCCCATATGGGCTGGAGTTTTTTTGGTTTCTTCTCTTCTGGTGTGTTGTGGGCACTCCCTGGATCCCCATCTGGGACTGCTACCACACTAGGTAGCTGCCTTGAAACTCACTTGTGCTTCTATTGCTCTATGCAGAAGCAGTCAGCCTCATATCTGAATCATAATTATTAGTAAATTTAGTGAGTCAATTAAGATTTCTTAAAGGGAGGAATTAGTTAAAAGAGAATTTTTCCCACACTAAATAATGGGAAACATTTTTACAATGGCCTCTGTTTGATAACACATTAGGCAGTCTGAAAATGTAACAATTAAATGAGAGGAAATTAACGTTGAAGGAATATATGTAACATTAATTATAAATGTTATTTGTCTGATCATTTTTGTTTTATCATTAAAAAAGTTGGTTAATATGAGTGCCAAGATAAAACTTTTAGAAAAACTTGTTAAAACAGATCATAGCAAAATTCAGACCCAGACAGAGGAATTTAAAGATGAACCTATCTCAGCATTGCATTATATGGTTACAGATAAACAGCCTAAGGCTTTCAAACAGCTAACCTTAATCTATCTGGTAACTTTACAGGAACTGCCAAATGCTCAAGGTTGTGTACAAGCTGATTGGATTCCTGTGCAAATATAAGATTTGAGGAGATTCAAAGAAGCTATAGTGTCATATGGTATGCATATCAGAAAAACTGTCCTAAGATAAAGAGTAAATTGGCCTATTGGTATATCATATATCTAACAGAATAAGATTTCATAAGTCTTCCTAAATGTTTGTTTTTGCTGTTCTCTACAGACATATAACACAAATAGCCTTTATGTAGTCCCAGCTCAATTAAAAATTAAAGCTGGCTGTAGCGATGGAGCGTGGCTCTCTCCTTCTCTAAACCCAAGCACAGCTGTTAAAAGAAAATGCAAAATCTCTGTATCATGTCAGAAAAGCCACCTGATATAGGACAGAAGAAAAACCAAAATTAAGGGACTATTCTATTGCCACTAATCTCATAATTCTTTGGTTTTATTTTGACTCTTTAAAACTTTTCTTAAGGTATGAATTTTATATCAAAATTTACAAGATTTACATACATATATATTAAATTTTTGTCATGATGTTAATGGCCATATAGAATACTAACTAATTTTAGAAAAAGGCATCATCTAGCTTCCTATACATGATTTTGGGTTTGAGTCTCTATCAGTTTTCTGCAGGGAACCATGACCATGCCTAACAGCTACTTTGAAGTCTCCAAAAAGATGATGGGGCCCCACAATGACGATTCTGTCAGGACAATGGTAATACCACTAAGACAACAAACACCACCCAAAGATTGGTTTTGGACTATAAACTGCTCAGGACAATTTCGAGATGGCTAGCTGAGATGATCCAGTCTCAAAGACTACTTGGGCAAGGACTTGAGACAAGCTCTGCATTTTCCCATTATGCAGAGACTGGACAACAACTGATACAGCTGCCTCCACAGGACTTGACAATTAACCCAAAATTTTTCTTTTCAGGATCCCCTAAAGATGCCTTCGCCCCTAGACAGCAGGAAGTAATTTTAAGAGCATGACACCTACATTCCCAAGAGGTGGGGTGGGTGGTTTTTGGTCATTCAATGGATTATGGATAATTATCACTGTTTAGGATGTTTGGTTACAAGTTGTTAATTGATAATTATCAGGAAAAAAATCTAAGCAAGAGGATTAGATTCAGGGTTCTTGTTTGAAATAAAAAAGAAAAAAGAAAAAGAAAAAAAGAGGATATAGGTAAGAGGTAGATTATTGAATCTACTCTAAAAAAAGGGGGAGGATATAGATATGATAAGATTAAAAGGTAGATTATTGAATCTACTTTTAAAAGGCAACTACTAGTTTTAGATATTTTATATTGGATTGAATTTTTTATATTGTATACAAATTATGTATATTGATACAAATTTGAGATTGATTTTGTTAGAAAATACTGTACAAATTCTAATCTTGTCCAATGTATTGTACCAATATAGTTTATTTAAAAATGTAATGCAAATTGCTATTCCTTGAAAGTTATTATTACCAACTAA
>CABHPH010150979.1:59393-70362 GCA_902168325.1 Peromyscus nudipes | reverse complement strand
AAAAAAAAAAAACATAGTATATATAAAGTGTTCTGCCTGCATGTAAACCTGTAGACCAGAAGAGGGCACCAGATCTCATTACAGATGGTTGTGAGCCACCATGTGGTTGCTGGGAATTGAACTCAGGACCTCTGCAAGAACAGCCAGTGCTCTAAACTGCTGAGCCATCTCCCCAGTCCCTGCATGTGTGTGTTTTCAGATAGGGTCTTGACCCTCCTGTCTTCACCTCCCTACTGCTGGTGTTACAGGTGTGAGTCATCATGCCCAGCCTTTTTTTTTTTTTTTTTTTTTTTTTAAATGGTTTTTCAAGACAAGTTTTTTTTTTTGTCCTGGAACTAGCTCTGTAGACCAGGCTGGCCTCAAACTCAAAGAGATCTCCCTGGCTCTGCCTCCTGAGGCTTGGGATTAAAGGTATTCATCATTACCACTCTGTTCAGCCTTTATTTTTGATGTTTTAGGTTAGTATATGAAATGATGAGTTTCATATGCATTTTCATATGTAATTCATTATACTTTGTTTTCTTTTTGTTTTTTGTTTTGCTTTTCGAGACAGTGTTTCTCTTTCTCTGTATAACAGTTCTGGCTTTCCTGGAACTCACTCTGTAAACCAGGTTGGCCTTGAATTCAGAGATCTGCCTGACTCTGCTGGGATTACAAGTGTGTGCCACCACTGCCCGGCCTATTTTCTTCTCTTCTTGTCTGCTAAAGGATTTGACTGTGTTACAGGAGGGTGATACTAAAAAGAGGAGTGCTGGAGGGTGATGCGGTCTGCTACCCCAGCTCTCAGGAGCCTGTGGTGGGAAGGTAGGGAGGTGGAAACTTTGAGACAGCTCAGGCAACTTAGCAAGAGTTTGGAGGGTAGCCTGTAGTTGGCTTTTCTTTTTTTTTTTTTACTCTTTGGGGGCCCATCACCAGCTCCCAAATAAATATATGGAGACTTATTCTTACTTATGAATGCCCGGCCTTAGCTTGGATTGTTTCTAGCCAGTTTTTCTAACTTAAATTATCTGTTTTCTTTAACTACATAAACAAAGGCTTTTTACCTTTCTTTATTCTATATGTCTTTCTTCCCTTCTTATTCCATGGCTGGTTGTGTGGCTGGGTGGCTGACCCCTGGCATCCTCCTCTCCTTCTCCTTTTCTTACTTCTCCTTGCTTTTTGCTTCTCTTAAACCTAGATTTCTCCTGTTTATTCTCTGCTTGGCAGCCCTGCCTATCCCTCTCTCCTGCCTAGCTATTGGCCATTCAGTCTTTATTAAACCAATCAGGTGTTTTAGACAGGCAAAGTAACACAACTTCACAGAGTTAAACAAATGCAACATAAAAGAGTGCAACACATCTTTGCATCGTTAAACAAATGTTCCACAGCATAAACAAATGTAACACATCTTCAACTATTCTCCACAACAGTGGCCTAATGCTAGAGTGTTTGCCTAGCGCGCTGAACTCTGGGTTGACATTAGAACCGCAGAAAACATAAAGAGATGCAGCATGGACAGAGGACACAGGTTCAGGCTTGTCCTGAACGTGGGCAGGTGGCCTCAGGATAGGTATATCTATGTGTTTGTGTGTATATATGTTCTTACTCATTAAATAATATATTTTTGATACTCCTAGTTTCTGATACTTAGGAAGTTGGTTTATTTTTATACTTTATGTTGAAACTAATTTCTCTAACTTATGTGTTAATGTTCTTTCTGGTTCTCTTTGCGAGAGAAGTTTATGTGGATTAATTTCATGGATGGCATAGGACTTCCTTTGTTTTTGCTTTTAACGTGTTTTGCACAAAATAAGGAAACGAGAACAAATCTGATCTGTGCCTTTCTAGGCTTTCCTCTGACAGCCCTTCCCCCTTCCCCACAGGCCGGGGATTAAAGTCTCATGCCTACATCCACAGCGTCCAGTTCAGCCACCACGTCTTCCTCAACCTCCACACTCTCAAGTTTTACTGCCTTCCTGACAACTATGAGATCATCGATTCCTCACTGGAGGATATCACGGTATGTGTCCCAGGTTGCTGGTGTGGGGCACGTTGTTTTGTGAGCTATCCCGGGTCTCTGGGAAGTGCCCTACTAGATGACAGGGTAGTATCTGGAGAGAAAGCGAAAAAGTGGAATAAATTCAAGTTTCAAAGTAAGTTCATGATGAGGATTCTGTGGCCAGGAAGATTCTATTCCTGCTTTTACAGTCCTGGGGAGGCTCTGAATCCTGGTGCTGCCAGGGAAGGAGGTGTTCCATTTTTGAGCTAGGTACATGTGACATCCACTGGATACTCAGGCTCCTGCTGTCTTCATAGTCCTGAGGATCCTGTGGGTCAGACAGTCCTTGATCATGGAGTTAACCAGGTTGTAGGGCTGAAGACAGACCTGGAAGTCAGTGATTCAGGATTAGACACAAACCCCTTGCAAATGAGCTCCATTACCTCTGTCTTCAGCCTTCATGGCTGGGGCATAGGGTGTATGTATAGTGGGGCATTCGTGACCAGGAAATTTTTATTTTCAGTAGAAAGTGCTGTTCTGAACATACCTGTGAACCCTGTTTACGACAACTTAAAGTTTCCTTTTGCTTGGCAGTATGTGTTGAAGCCTACTTTTACAAAGCAGCAAATTGCAAACTTGGACAAGCAAGCCAAATTGTCCCGGGCATATGATGGTACCACTTACCTGCCAGGGATCGTGGGGCTGAACAACATCAAAGCCAACGACTATGCAAATGCAGTGCTGCAGGTAGGATCCAGGAGGACTCTGGGGAGGAGAGAGCAGCTGGAAGCGGCGGGAGGGCTGCCAAGAACTCACTGCTTTCTTAGTGCAGTCAGAAGGCCCAGGCTGGGCTTGTTGAGGACTCTACTTGAGCATTGTTCTGCAGCTAGCAGACCACGCCTCTCTGGTCAAGGGCAGCTGTCACATGCTGGGGCATGGGGTTCAGCTTCTAGGCTTATGGCTCCTGCAGTTTCCAGGTGATTAGAGGTGGACTCTGTTGCTAGGCAATGCCAAAGTGAAACACTGTGGTTGCATTTCTGTTTTTTTCCTCCCTCTCTCCTTCCCTCCTTTCTTCTATTTTCCTTAAAGACAGGGTTTCTCTGTGTAGTTTTAGAGCCTGTCCAGGAACCAGGCTGGCCTCGAACTCACAGAGATCTGCCTGCCTCTGCCTCCTGAGTGCTGGGATTAAAGGTGTGCACCACCTCTGCCCTGCTCTTTCTTCCTTTCTGTGTATATGTATGTACTGTGTGGGTATGTTCATGTGTGAGTGCAGGTACCTGTGGAGTCCAGGGGAAGGTGTTGGACCCCTTGGAGCTGGAGTTGTAGGCACTTCTGAGCTGCCAGACATGGGTCCTGGAGGTCCTCTGCAAGTTCAGGATGTGCTCTAAACAGCTGAGCCATTTCTCCAGCCCTGAATACTCTTTTGAAAAAGTACTTTTTTGGTTTTGCTTGCTTTCTTTTTTGTTTATTTATTTATTTGTTTGTTTATTTGGTGTGTGTGTGTGTGTGTGTTTGTGTTTGTGTGTCTGTGCATTTTAGCTAGAGTCTTGCACTGTAGCACAGGCTACTCACTACATACATAGTCCAGGCTGGCTTCAAACTTGTGGTAATTCTGTCTGAGCCTCCCAAATACTGGGATTACAGACCTGCGTCTCTGTGCTTGGCTTTTAGAGTCCTTCATAGTGTACACATTCAGTGTTTGTCAACCCTGATTTTGTGTGACTCAATGAAGGACATTTTACTGAGCTCTGGCAGCATTTCCTGAGGGTCAGTTTCTTTTGGACATTTCAGGCTATCCTAGGCTGCACAGGCTTTATCTGAATGTTAGCTGGAACAGCCTGGTCCTGAGGGGTCCTGTGAGGGGCTTTTTGCTAACTGGAATGCTTGATTTGCAGGCTCTGTCTAATGTTCCTCCTCTTCGGAACTACTTCCTGGAGGAAGACAATTATAAGAACATCAAGCGCCCTCCAGGGGATATCATGTTCTTGTTGGTCCAGCGTTTTGGAGAGCTGATGAGAAAGCTCTGGAACCCCCGAAACTTCAAGGCACATGTTTCTCCTCATGAGATGCTTCAGGCTGTTGTCCTTTGCAGCAAGAAGACTTTCCAGATCACCAAACAAGGTGAGAAACAAGTCACCCACATCTCTCTGACTTGAGGACAGCTTCTCAAGGCTGATGAACACATTTCTTTCCATTGGCAGTGAATCCTGATAGACAGTGAAGGGACTGTCCCGAGGATAGTGGGTTAGTCTTCCTTCTTTTCCCATCAGTGGGTCCTGTGTAGAGGGACCAAGGAGATTGCAGCTGAATGAATACAGAATCTGTGTGTTTGTCAGAAGAGTGGTCTTGCCTGAGGGAGAACCTGGGCAAGCCCGTTGTTGTTAAGTGTCTGCCGCCTGTGCTGCTGCTCACTTTGTCGTGTCCCCACCGGGAACTTCGTGCTGCTCGACCGCCCCCGAGTGAGTCTCCAGGTACTCTCAGTAGCTGGATCTTAGGCAGTGCCACATTGCATCTGTTCATCCCGTATTCTGGTTTTGGTTTTATGGAGCGGGCTGGCCCCAAACTCACAGAGTATTTGTGTTCTGCCTGTCTCTGCCTTCCCAGTGCTGGGTCATCCTATGTTTTTCTTGCAGAGTTTTAGAGCTGTAGGTTGAGGAATGTGATCTTTTTCTTCCAGGAGCTCCTAGGCGAACAGGGAAGGTAATTGTATAGGAAGGAAACCAGAGGGTATTAAGTGCTATGATAAGAGAAAGCAGGCTCTCCAACTCATGGGAACATGGAGCAAAGACCCAGTTGAACATATGGGAAGAGTCCTGAGTGCTAGGTGGGAGAGGGAGAGGTGGGTTGGTGATAGGCATGCTGGTTAGGTAGGCATGGGGTTTTAGTGTATAGTTTGGGATGCACAAAGGTGTCTGGCCCAGACAGTAAGTAGTCACATCTTGGATTCCAGGGTCAGTGGAGAGCCAGGGTAGTAGCTAGGAAAAAAGATTTTCCAGTTTCTGTGTCTGTAAGGAGATTGGTTTAGATCTTAAGATTGAAAATCAGTTGGTGCTTGCAAAACTGTGATGACAGATGTATAATTAAGAAACGTTATTCTGGGTCGGGTGGTGGTGGTGGTGGTGGTGGTGGTGGTGGTGGTGGTGGTGCACGCCTTTAATCCCAGCTCTGGGAGGTAGAGGCAGGTAGATCTCTGAGTTCGAGGCCAGCCTGGTCTACAGAGTGAGTTCCAGGACAGCCAGGGCTACAGAAACACACACACACACACACACACACACACACACACACACACACAAACATTATTCCGAGCTGGGCATGGTGGTAGATGTGTATAATCCCAGCACCTAGGAGGTGGAGACAGGAGTTCAAGATCATCCTTAGCTACATGAGGTCTTGTCTCAAAAATCCCAAAACAAAATAAAACCTCCATTATTCTGATTGAGGAATGACTTACATAGAGGGAACGTTCAGTGATTTGCTTTTAAAAGAACTTTACTATTTTATGTGTGTAAGTGTTTTGCCTGTATGTATGTTTATCCCTGCATAACATGCATGCCTGGTACCTGAGAAGGCCAGAAGAAGATGTCAGATCCCGTCAAACTGAAGTTACAGACAGTTGTTAACTGCCATGTGGGTGCTGGGAATCAAAACTGGGTCCCTCTGAGAGAGTAGCAAGTCCTCTAAACTACAGAACCATCTCTCCTGCCACCTCCACCCCTCAACACACTTTTTTTTTTTTAAGATTTATTTATTTATTATGTATACAGAAGAGGGTGCCAGACTCATTACAGATGGTTGGGAGCCACCATGTGGGTGCTGGGAATTGAACTCAGGACCTCTGGAAGAGCAGTTAGTGCTCTTAACCTCTGAGCCATCTCTCCAGCCCCCAAAATATTTTTTTAAACTTTATTTTATATGCATTGGTGTGAGAGTGTCAAATCCCCTGGAACTAGAATTACAGACAGTTGTGAGCTGCCATGTGGTTGCTGGGAATTGAACCCAGGTCCTCTGGAAGAGCAGCCAGTGCTCTTAACCGCTGGGCCATCTCTCCAGCCCCACAACACACTTTTTTAAAAGACAGGTTTTCACTGTCCTGGAACTTGCTATGTAGACCAGACAGGCCTGGAACTTACAGAGATCCGCCTGTCTCTGCATCCTATGTGCTGGAAATAAAGGCGTGTGCCACCAGACTTGTTTAGTAGTGGCTTTCAGAGTCGTCAGGTACTTAGGAAAGGAGCACTAGGGGGTGCTAAGATCATAGATGAGGAGCTGAGACTCTTGGATTGTAGAGTTTTAGGGTAACAGACAGTGTATGTTGACCAGAACCCCATGATTTATTCCCAGATGAGGAGACATTTGAGCATGGTGTTTCATAGCTTGCAACAAGGCCAGTAACACCTTACTCTTCTGAACAGGGGGACAGCTACCTCCTGTGCTAGATCAACCTTCACATCTCCAACATGTAGTTCAAAAAGTCATTTTGTTTCTGGACCAACTCTGTGAAGTCTCAATTTTGTTTTGATTTTAATTAAGATTTTATTTATTTGAGAGTGTGTGTGTGTGTGTGTGTGTGTGTATGTGTATGTGTATGTGTGTGTAGGTATGTGTATAAATATGAGGTGTCCCTAGATTCTAGAAGAGCCTGTTGGGTCCCCTAAAGGTGGAGGCTGGAGTTACAGGTAGTTGTGAGCTGTCCACTGCAGGTGCTAGGAACTTTCTCACGTTTTTTAGTCAAGGCTACAACAAGATATGATATTTTTGTAGAGAAATTTATTTTGTGTTGCATGGATGGCTGTATCTGTTAGCCTTCCCTATAGCTTTTGACAGCTTAAAGCATGATTGGTTAGAGTTGCAGAAAAATCTTAACCCTAAGAATCAACTTACACTTAGCCAGTTTCCTCTGTCATAGCCGTAGTTTGTATTGTTAGCTAACTACAGTTTCCCCAGTGTCTGAGACCTGGGCATTGTCAGTTGCCTAGATGTATGTGGGGTGTATAGAGAAGTTCTTGCTTTGGTCATTTGTAGTTAAATAAAGCATTGTGTGTGTGGAAGTGGAGGAAAGTAATTTTGTGGAGTTGTCAGGCCTTTGGAATCTGGGAGATAAAGTTTAAGAAGCCTTACAGATTTAGATGAGCAGAGGGAAAGTAAATGGAGACAGACATCTGGTAAGACAGTAGCCATTAGGCACTCTTATCATGGGCCAGGAATGTTGCTTGTTCCCAGAATCCTTTGCTCTACAATGTGTGTAGATGCCTTCTTAGTAATAGCACTAGAAGTCACCTTCCTGAAAGACAAGAGTCTTTGTAATATAGGGAACCGGGAAGGTAGTCAGAGCCTCTCTGAAGACATGGATGTTACAGGGTTGTCATTGATTGTTATCACTGGGTGGTGAGATACGTTCTGGGACAAAAATGACAGGGTCCTGCTGTGGATCAAAGTACCTGAGAGAGACACAGCAGACTGAAGAGTAAGCTTGACCTTGAGGAGTGCGGGTACTCGTGGTCAGGTAGAGGAGGATGCACAGGGGATCGGGTGTGTGACTGGAGAGGATGAGTGAGCCAGCCAGTGTGTGGTCGGGTTCCTTTCCTGCCTCTGAGCGTCAACACGCTCTTCTCTTCCTTTGTTCCCAGGGGATGGAGTTGACTTCCTGTCTTGGTTTCTGAATGCTCTGCACTCGGCTCTGGGTGGCACCAAGAAGAAGAAGAAGAGTAAGTCATGCTGCTTTTAAAAAGAGAGCTCTATTTTCTTTGTGTTTTTATTAAAAAAAAAAATTAAATTACACTGCTTCGTCCATTTTGAGACAAAGTCTTGCTGGAGCCCAAGCTAGCCTGGAGCTCAGGTTCTTCCTGTCTTAGTTTCCTCCATACTGGGATGACTTCATGATCCTCTTGCTTCCACCCCTGCATGTTGGGATTACAGGCGTGTCCTAGGCCCGAATAGACCTTGCTCTGTTTTTTGTTAGAATATGGTTATATTCTCAGTTAATTTTTTTCCCCAGATTATTTTGTTGTTTTATCTTTTTCTTTTTTTAATCTTTGAAATATGGTCTTTCGGTCTAGTCCAGACTGGATTGGAATTTGTGATCCTCCTGACTCAGCCTCCCCTATACTGAGATTACATCATGCTGCCATGCCTTGCCCCAGTGGTATTTTAAGCAGAAATGCCTGAAAGATACTAGGTTAAGTGAAGTAAGACAGACAGAAGACATGGCTGTATGTTGTCACTCCAGAAGTGATCTTCCAGCAGCTGAGAGTAGAATCCTGGTTACCAGAGGCCTGGGGCTAGAAGGGCTCACTCAGACAGAGGAGTCAGCAGGAGGAGGAGCTTTCAATGTCTTTGACACAGTAGGTAAAAGTGGTTGACATCCACTAACTGCATGCTTCAATATAGCTGTGAGAGAGGATTTTGAATGTTTTGAGCACAAGGTAATGATAAATGTTTAGAGATGGATATGCCAGTTAGCCTCAGCTGGCCATTATTGTACTCTATACATTTATTGAAATAGTACTCTGCTCCATTAATAGATACAGTCTTGGGCCTGGCGGTGGTGGCGCACGCCTTTAAGTCCAGCACTCGGGAGGCAGAGGCAGGCAGATCTCTGTGAGTTCGAGGCTAGTCTGGTCTACCAAGTGAGTTCCAGGAAAGGTGCAAAGCTACACAGAGAAATCCTGTCTCGAAAAACCAAAAAAAAAAAAAAAAAATCTTAAAACCTTAAAGTCACAGTCTTGGGTATCAATTAAAACTCCTTCCCCTCTGAATGTTGGGATTACAAATATGTCATTTTGCTCAGATTAAAGTTTATTTAGTGTGCCTGCATGAGTTTATGTGCACCAAATGTGTACAAGAGCACTCAGAGGTCAGAGGGTGTCAGAAGCCCGGGAATTGGAGTTATAGATGGTTGTGACCCTGGGTCCTCTGCAAGAGCAGTATGTGTTCTTAACTGCTGGGCCATCTCTCCAGACTAAATGAAAGCTTGGTTTTGTTGTTTTTGTTTTTGAGACAGGGTTTCTATGTAGTCCTGGCTATCCTGGAACTAGCTATATAGACCAACTGGCCTCGAACTCACACAGATCACCTGCCTCTGCCTCCAAGTGCTGGAATTAAAGACAAGCACCACCACATATTGGCCAAAGCATTCTTAGAATTCAGAAATGGGTGTCATTACGCCGTAGAAATTCTGACCAGTTTGAAATGGGGAGTGGGCATTGTGTTCTAGACTCTCAGTTCCTGCCAGCACTAGAGCTGGTGAAGGGCTGAGCTGACTGTTAGAGCGGACCTTGACTCTGCTTGTAGACACAGAACTAGACTGAAAGTCCCCGACCCTCAGCTTCTGTTGGTTTAGTGGTCATTAGATGTTTATGTTGAATTCCAGTTATAGCTTGTAGCTTATAGACTGCAGTCAGGTGAGTCATTCTGGAGACATAATGCAGTTTAGTTTTCTTCTTTTTTGTTTCTATTTTTCAAGACAGGGCTTTTCTGTATAACATTCCTGGTTGTCCTCGAACTTGCTTTGTGGACCAGGCTAGCCTTGAACTCACAGAGATCTGCCTGCCTCTGCCTCCCAAGTGCTGGGATTACAGACGTGCCAACACCATGCCCTGCTGATTTTCTTCTTTTTTATTTGATTGATGGTATGATTGTGTGTGGTTTGCTTTGAGATAAGGTCTTGCCTTGTAGCCTAGGTTAGCCTCAAACTCCCAATCTTCCTGCTTCCACTGCCCGAGAGTAGGTATGTCCCACTACACCCAGCTCTCTTGTCTTCTGTGTCGTGATGGCTTTGCTGGGTGATGGAGTTCAGTCCTTTGCTCTGGATAGCTCTGCCCCATCTACAAGGTAAGTTCAGCCAAGCTCTTTCTCTCAGGTCTCTAACTTGTGTCCCACTGGGATTCTGGAACCCAACGTGCTTTGTGTCTCTGTTTGGGTTTTATTCTTGTTTGCTCTCTTAGTCATTTCTCTTTTGTGTGCAGTGTAGGTTACTACCTTTTGAAGGCAGTGAGAAATACCTCGACTAAGCTGCTTTTGAGGGTGTGTGTGTGTGTGTGTGTGTGTGTGTTTGTGTCTTGATCCTCCTGCTTAAACCTTCCAAGTGCTAGGATTATTGGTGTGAACCACCATACCCAATTCTATGCCCAGTTTTGACTGATTTTTTTAAAAAAAGATTTATTTATTTTATGTGTATAAATGCTTTGCCTGATTTTTGCTCTGTGTACCATGTGTGTGCCTGGTTTCCTCAGAGGTCAAAAGATGGCATTGGAGCCTCTGTAATGGTTGAGAGCTACCATGTGGGTGCTGGAAATCAAACCTGGGTTCTATGCAAGAGCAACAAGTGTTCTAAGCTGCGGAGCCATCTCTAGCTCTCTCTCCTTTTAAAATGATTCTGTCTTTAAGCTGTGTAAGTCATTCATTCATTCCAAATGCACATTTTCCCCCCTTTCATGACCCAGCCCAGTGGTCAAAGAGTGTCCTGTGGAGGAGATATAATGTAGAAAAATAATTATACGGGTACTATGATGATATATGTTACAAAGCGAAGCTTCTTTGCTTAGGGAGAGCTTGATTCTTACACTAGGGCATTCTGGTTTATAGCAGAAATTTAGAAGTTGAGAATATGTTCTTGACATGCTTTCTGGCCTCACAGACTCTGTTTTGCTTTTTGTTTGCACAGCTATTGTGACTGATGTTTTCCAGGGGTCAATGAGAATCTTCACCAAAAAGCTTCCTCATCCTGATCTGGTGAGTGTCCAGAGAACAGAATTTTAGTCTGATACATGTTGCCTGAGGGGCTTGGGGAAACAGGAGCTTAGAGAATAGACAGAATGTACCCCACAAAGAAGTTCCCAAAGCACCTGCTGAGGGGCAGTTCTGTGCCCGTAGTGGCCATGTACTAAGAGCTTCAGGTTTTTTGTTTTTTTTTTTTTTTTGGTTTTTCGAGACAGGGTTTCCCTGTGTAGCTTTGCGCCTTTCCTGGAGCTCACTTGGTAGCCCAGGCTGGCT
>CABHPH010150979.1:37918-59293 GCA_902168325.1 Peromyscus nudipes | reverse complement strand
TCCCTGTGTAGCTTTGCGCCTTTCCTGGAGCTCACTTGGTAGCCCAGGCTGGCCTCGAACTCACAGAGATCCGCCTGCCTCTGCCTCCCGAGTGCTGGGATTAAAGGCGTGCGCCACCAACGCCCGGCTGAGCTTCAGGGTTTGTAGTCGGTAGTCTGTTGGTTGAAGTGGTTTGAGTGGTACTGGTGTGTTTTCCAGAAGACTCAGCCAATGTCTTGTGTAGTCGGAGAACTTTTTAAATAGTATGGTGTATAAATAAAATCCTTCCCAGGAGGAAAGCAATTAGTTTTTTCTTTAAAAGTTGGCCTACAAAGTAACGGGTTTGAGTGTGGCATTTCCAAGCATGTGTCATTATTCTTAGTTCTGATTAATCCCCTCTTCTATTGCCCTCCCTGTCTCCAGTGCCCTCTTCCTGGCAGGCTTCCTTTTCACAAGTAGTTCCCACCTTTGCTTCCTGTCCTATGTGTTCCATTACCCTCTCTTCCCCTCCTGAAGGTCTCCTCCTCTGTCCAGTGATCCCCTTTCTAGTTTCATGACCACGTGCATGCACACACATGCCATCAGTTTTTGAATTCATACTGTCAGGTGGTGGTTCTGAAGACAGCTGCCTGGGCTCTGGACTAGGGAAGACGTGAATGAGCATCATGTCCTCTGGGTTTGCTTCATGCTTTCCACACTCCGTTCTTCTATGGTCTTCTCATTCATATCTAGCCAGCAGAAGAGAAAGAGCAGCTGCTCCACAATGATGAGTACCAGGAGACGATGGTGGAGTCCACGTTCATGTACTTGACGCTGGACCTTCCCACAGCCCCGCTCTATAAGGATGAGAAGGAGCAGCTCATCATCCCCCAGGTGCCGCTCTTCAACATCCTGGCCAAGTTCAACGGCATCACTGAGAAGGTATCAGTTGCCGCCCTCGCCCTTTTTTCTTGGTTTCTATTTTAACTTCATCATCACCAGCACCCCTTTTTTCCCAGTGTTGACAACAGGGCCTCAGAAGTGGAAGACAAGTCACTCCTCAGCTGCGTTGTCCTTTTCTGTGTCAGAATCGGCACATAAATATCATGTACTTGCTCTAAGTATACTGTCTTTTCAAGTCCCCAGCCTCTCTGGTGTTTAACTCTTAACTTTAGAGTCGCTTCTTACATGGCTCCTCCCTGCCTCCGAGTACTGTAGAGAAAGGTGGGAAATTGAGATGTTTGGAAACTCAAGAAATACAGAAGTCTCATCTTTAAAAAGAATAGTTTTATTTTGTTTTCTTTTTTGAGGTAAGGTCTCATCTAGCCAAGTTAACCTAGAGCTTGCTGTGTATCCAGAACCAGCCTTGAACTTCTGATTCTCTTTCCTCCACCCAAGTGCTGGCTTACAAGTGTGGGCCACCACTTCCAGTTCCAACAGTTATTTTTAATTTGTCTATTTTGCTCTTATTTTTTGTTAATAATATGGGTATTTACTTTTCAGTCTCAGTAACAAATTGTTGGGGCAATATCAGAAATAATGACACTGGAGTCTTTTTTCTTTTTGGAGACAGGGTTTCTTTGTGTAGCCTTGGCTGTCCTGGAACTAGCTCTGTAGATCAGGCTGGCCTCGAACTCACGGAGATCCGCTTGCTTCTGCCTCCAAGTGCTGGGATTAAAGGCATATGCCAGCAATACTGGACTCCTGGAGTGGGAAGAAGGGAACCTTGAACCCCCTTGCAGTGGCATCTCCTTCTTGTTGAGCTGTCAGGGACAGTGTAGACACAACACTCTTGTTTTCCTTGCCTATTTATTTTATTAACGTTTTTGGATAAGTACTTTTTTCCCTTGTAAAAAGCTTCTCCAATTTCTAGATGACCTTTTAAGAACTTTCTCTTGATTGGCTAGGGGAGCAGGTCTATAGGGCCCCTCACTATGCAGTGTCAGACGTGGGTCTCTTACTTGCTGTTTTAGAAAGTCATTGTCCAGATGGTTCTGAAGTAGGCATATTCTAATTTTAAATCAGTATTTTCTTGGGGGTTAGTGAGATGGCTCAGCAGGTCAAAAGCGCTTGTTATCCTGGAGGCCTTAGTCAGTCCCTGAAGCCCACAATAGAAGAAAAAAATGGACTCCTGAAAATTGTCCTCTGGCCTCCAGACATGAATTGTAGCATGTCTACACCCACATTCACCCAACATATCTCTCTCTCTCTCTCTCTCTCTCTCTCTCTCACACACACACACACACACACACACACACACACAAAATGGAAAATATTTTCTATTTCCTTGGGCAGCTTGTCGATCTCGGGGGTCTGTTTTTCCCTTTAGCACTCAGTCAGTTCAGAGGGAAGCCTCGGCTAGTTGTTTCTCTCTGGTTATGATTAGTCTTTCACTCCTATCTCTTAACTAAATGTAAGCTTAGTTTTTTATATTGGGGTTTGAGCCTCGGTCTCATGCATGCTAAGCAAGTGCTTTACTAGGCTATCCCTAGACCAGGATAAGAATCTGTGTTTAACTCCAGCACTGGGGAGGCAGAGGCAGGCGGATCTCTGAGTTCAAGGCCAGCCTGATCTACAAAGTAAGTTCCAGAACAGCCATGGTTACACAGAGAAACCCTGTCTCGAAAATAAACAAAACAACAAAAGAAAAACTATTCACAGGGCTGGAAAGATGGTTCAGCAGATAAGAGTGTTGCCCTTGCAGAGAACCTGGGTTCAATTTTTAGCACTCACCTGGTTCCTTACAGCCATCTGTAACTCCAGTTCCAGGGGGCTGGTGTGCTCTTCTGACCTGTGAGCACACACGAGTTCATAGACAGGCAAAACACCCATACACATAAAGGAAAAGCAAAGCTGCTCATGTTCACCAGCTTTAAGCCTCTTAGGCTGGCCCTTCCCTTTCTCCTTGGGCCATGTAGAGTGAGCTCACAGGAAGTGTGGCCTGCTGGACTACCTGCACAAGCCTTGAGATTTTCTTCTCAGATGTGCACTTTGGTTGCCAGGGGTTGAGATAGACCAGTACCTCCTGTGTGCTGAGTTCAGGCTTTACCACAGAGTTTCGCCCCAGCCCAGGTCTTAGGACCTTTGAGGCAGGATGGATGGGAGAAGTAGATAGTCACCTCCTCTGGACTACTGAGGGTGCTTCACCATTGCTAAGGCAAGAAATATTTCCTCATTTTGAGTAAAGTAAGATTCAGCTTTTAACTGACTTTTTCATGGGCAGTTTTGTTCTCTGTGTTTGCCTGAGCCCCCCCAGCTGTGGTATGTCTTTCAGCAGTGTGCTCATGTACTGGCTGAAACAGCCCACTGTCGAGGTTTCTTACTCGCTGTTTGCCACATTGCTAACCTTAGCCTCTTTGGTGGTTTCTGAGACTAGGTGTCTTCTGAACTAGGTGTGATGCAGAGCTATCTTTAAAAGCCAGAACAAAGCAGGCTGAAGAGATGGCTCAGCTCTCAGTGGTTAAGAGCACTGGCTGCTCTTTCAGAGAGAGGTTCTGAGTTCAATTCCCAGCATCCACATGGTGGCTCACAACTGTCTGTAGTCGGATTTGATGCTCTCTTCTGCCATAAAGGCGTACATGTGGATAGAGCACACACATGTGTATATAATATAATATATGTATTATATATATATTATATATATATAATCTTCAAAAAACAAAACACAAAGCTCAAACTGCCGTTGTAGTACCTACTGAGTGCTGGCTCTGATGCCATCAAACTGTCTTTCTAGGAATACAAGACTTACAAGGAAAACTTCTTGAAGCGCTTCCAGCTCACCAAGCTGCCTCCATATCTAATCTTTTGCATCAAGAGATTTACTAAGAACAACTTCTTCGTGGAGAAGAACCCGACAATTGTCAACTTCCCTATCACGTGTGTATCTTCCTGCTGCACTGGAGGGTGGGGAGGTCCCCACCTCTTTCTTTTTGAGACAGGGCCTTATGAAGCCCAGGCTGTTCTTGAACTTGACAAATGATCTTGAACTCCTGAAACTCCTGCCTCAGCCTCCCAAGTCTGCAGCTGTGCCACATCTGGCTATGAGTCTAGATATCTTTCCATGTTGTTCCTTTTGGACTGACTTGGTTGGGGATTGCAAGAAACAGCCCCCTACATCATAGAAATTAATGGGCTTGCTGGAAGATGTACATATTTCAGGGTCCCCAAAGGTGGATACTTACCTAGATGCAGTCATTACTTATTTGTTTACTTATTTGAGATACAGTCTCATGTAGCCCAGACTTGCTTTGAAGTCACTTTGTAAGGCAAGATGACCTTGAACTTTTGATTTTCCTGCCTCCCAAGTTCTCTAATTACAAGCGTGTGACAGCACACTGTCATAAATTACAATTTTTACTTTGGGGCCCTTTAATTTAGTCTGCAATTGAGTTTTCATGATTAGCTTGAAGGAACTGAAAGAAAGTGAAAGAAGATCCTAGAAAATAGAAAGCTGATGATTTGCCTAGTTTTGGATTGAGGTGGTTACAGTGATGACACATCCTGTGGTCAGTCTTCTTCCGTAGGTGCCTCAGGGTAAGGGGCAGGTGCTGCCGGAATCCTGCAGCTGCAGGTTACACCCTAGGTAGGCCTGTGGGCAAGCCCTGCTGCCCCAGCTCGTTACCCTCTGGGGAGCCAGTGGAACTGCAGTCCTTGTGTAGACTGCTTAGGTTCATAGTTGTCAGGTGACAGCCAGGATTCCCATTCATATCCAGATGAGCAGAGACCCTGCACCTTTGGCTCCTAGACATACTTCTGAGGGGTGGTTTCTGATAGAGGTTGTCACTGCTGGAAAATGTGACTTCAGCTCACTGGAACTTTTGTGGCACTGCAGACCTTTCCAGAACTAGAACACTAAAGTAGCAGTCAACAGCTCTGGTTCATTTGTATGGAACATTTTCCTAACTTCACAGCCGTGGTGTGATGTTCTGTTGTTGTTTGTTTCTCTTTGTCTCCAGAAATGTGGATCTGAGAGAATACTTATCTGAAGAAGTCCAAGCAGTCCACAAGAACACCACTTATGATCTCATTGCCAACATTGTGCATGATGGCAAGCCCTCCGAGGGCTCCTATAGGATCCATGTGCTTCATCATGTGAGTGCCCCTGACTGGCATGGCACAGAGCTGCAGAATAGGTGGTGTTCCCGTGGTGTCTTTGAGTTTGCCCTTTCTGGGCCTGGCTTCAGAACTCTGTATGTAATGGATGGCTTTAGTTTTGTTTTAATGGTAGACACCACTGGGAGGTTTCTGAAGTACCAATGGTGGCTGTGCCCCAGCCCAGTTACAGTAGACATTGATTTTCAACTGGAGTAGAGGCCAGGGATGCAGCCACAGATGCTGCAGTGCTGAACCCATCTCTGTAACATGCTTACTTATCCCAAGCAGTGATCAGCATCAAGGTTAAGAGACTGCTTTAGGGTGTGGGTGCAGATTGAGGTGGTAGGTGTTCTAATGTTCCCCAGAGGTTCTGATAGCCAGCCAGGGTTGAGGACCTCTCTTCAGGGTCAGAGTCCCACCAGCCTAGCAGCCTAGCAGCTGTGGTGCCATCTGAGGGCTCCTTAGAATGGCAGAATTCCAACCCCTTGGGACAAAGTGCATCAGCTCTTCATTATTTAACAAGACCCTTTGATATGCATGAAATTAAGGTTTGAGAAACATTGATTTAGAGACTCTTTCCTTGCTTTGTCTGTCATGATTGTTTTTGAGACAGTCTCACATTGTAGCCCAGGCTGGCCTGGAATGTACCTGTAGCCCAGGCTGGCTGAGAACTTGTGGCAGTTCTCCTGTGCTTAGCCTCCCAAGTACTAGGATCAGAGGCATTACCGCCATGCCTAGCTGAGCTAAAACATTTTAAAAGCATATCTAAAGCTGAAAACAAAGGCATCCTGTGGCTGTATTTGTAAACACAGAATTTTAATGTAGGTTGTTGTGACTCAGTGTAACTGGGACCAGTGGTTTACTGTCCTTACAGCACATCCCTCACATGAGGAGGAGACCTAGGCTTAGATCTAGTGTGAGGATTTGTCAGTAACGTTGGGGTTTGGGGCGAGACACTTGGCCTCAAAGCCCATGCTTAACTAGTCTTAGAACCAGAAATAAACTTGCTTATATAGGCTCATGCTTTCTCTGTCATCCCTATATTTTGAATTTTAAAGTAGCTGCAATATATGCAACAGTTGTGTCCTATCACAGCAGTGTTTTTCATTTGTTATACGTTTGGCAGGTGTCTGTGTTAATCTTTGCCAAGCTTGTTCATGTCAGCATGCTGTGAGGTAGTTTGCAGGCCAGGGGAAACTGTAGGTGATGGGCAGTGTCCACGAGATGCCTTGCTTTACGTTATTTCTCTGGGGAGGGTATGGAGGAGGAGAATGACCACTCGCAGGTTCTTAGCAGGCAGTGTCATGTACTTTCTAAGGGTTTGTCTAGTTTACCGTTTCTGGAGAGGAAAAAGACAGTTGAGATTGAAGGGCCTTCTCTTTTTCCTCTTGAGTGACCACCCAAATTCCCCTTTAAATGTGTAGAAGTGGGTCTGGTATCCAGCATGCACAAACCTTAGGTTTGACTCCAGACACCACAGGAACTAGATGTGGTGGCACACACCTATAATGCTAGTACTCTTGAAGTAGAGGCAGGAGAATCAGAAGTTGAAGGCCTTCCTTGGCTAAAGAGAAAATCTGATGTTAGACACACACACACACACACACACACACACACACACACACTAGAGAGAGAGAAGAAAGCAAAATGTTTGGGACTTCATTGTATTTCAAAGACACCTTGATAGGAATTGAGGTTGCCAGAACTGTTCATTGACTGAGGTCTAGCTAAGGTTATGACTCTTGGCTGTGATCATTTTTACACCTCTGGGTTTGGAGAGCAGGTTAACTCAATCAACCCTTCTAGCTAAGGTTATGACTCTTGGCTGTGATCAGTTTTACACCTCTGGGTTTGGAGAGCAGGTTAACTCAATCAACCCTTCATGCTTTGTGCAGGGAACTGGCAAGTGGTATGAATTACAAGACCTCCAGGTGACTGACATCCTGCCCCAGATGATCACCTTGTCCGAGGCCTACATTCAGGTGGGTGTGGGCCAGTGCAGGAAGTGGAACTGATGTAGAGTCTCGCTTACAGGCCTGGTGCTTCCAGAGTGTGAGGGGACCAGATCGTGTGGCCCCAAAGTCAGTCAGATTTTCAGAAAGGGAAAATGTAGAAGCCTGTGAGAAAACAAGTGAACAAAGTGTGTTTGTGGCCTTGTGAGTCTAGCAGAGATCTAGAACTCTAGTCCCAGGAGAGCCAAAGCTGTCTTTTGACCTTTGTGCACACCAGGCATGGACATGGTACATCCATGTATACATGCAGCCAAAACACTCATACACATTAAAAATGAATAAATCTGAAGAAGAATTAAAATAAAAGAATGGAAGAAGAGTTGGGTAGGTGGAAAAATATAAATGGAATGAAAGGGAATATTCTGGAAGAGTATGACTCATTTTTGGAAAATGTAGCACACGTTAACAGTGGGGTGGCATGTTGTCTGCTGCCTGAGGAAGAAGAGTTACTTGATGACCGACTGACTGAAGAGCTCATCACCGTTTTCATTTCTGACAGATTTGGAAGAGGCGGGATAATGATGAAACCAACCAGCAGGGGGCTTGAACACCTCGTCTGGGGTTTTGCTCCCATTGGTGTTGGCTGAAGGTGTTAAAAACACCAAAGCTGTAGCTGACTGTGGACTGACTGGAAGACTCCTACCACAGCCCGTTTTCACAGGTCTGTCTGTCTGTCTGTGTCACCGTCAGAGAGCCGGCCTGCCCGGGTGTCCCGGGCTGTCTCCAGCGGTTCTCTGACCAGCACATGCAGATGCTCCTTCCCTTTCAGCGCAGCAGCAGCAGCGGGCAGAACCCTACATACAGGTGGATGCCTTATTTGAATTGCTGCAAGGATAAAGAGCAGCTAATCCCTTGGAGACATCAAGTCTTGAGAGGCTAGGAACAAACATGAAGCTGACAGCCTCTGTCTGTTTATCTATCATAGGTAGATGGTTTTCCTGTAGTTCCCGTCTCTCCCGTGGACTTCTGGAATGGATTAAATATCCTCCTGTTTTTAAACCAGCCTCTTGTTTTATGTACTCATTTAGGCTTGCTAAGAGGTTTATTTTCCTTTTTAACCTATACACTTTCTGCCCTGCAGTCTGCCATCTTGTGGGCATCATTCTTGTCTCTTCCTGTTAGGGTGGTTTGCCCTTTGGAGTCCTTTTGTCTCTGAGTAACAAAATAGCTCGCTAAGTTGAGAAACGGTTGTGCCTTACTGGAAGGCTAAAGGCGGCGATTTCCGACTGTAGTGCTGCTTTGGAAGGCAGCAGAGTGAAAGAACTAGAAAGCACCGCTTGCAGGCCTGCCGTTCTGCTCAGGTCTCAGCCGGGCTGATGGGGAGCCCGAAGCAGAGGCTGACTGGCCGAGGAACTGGGCAGAAGTGGCTTCTGTCAGGCTCAGTCATTGACTCTGACCTGGAGGATTTGAACCTTGGCAGGAGCAGGCCTGGGATGTGGGGAAGCAGAGCCGCAAGGGGCAGCAGTTGATTACAGCAGCTTCCCTTTGATGTTCCTTCCTTCCCTCCCTCCCTCCCTTCCTCCCTCCCTCCGTCCCTCCCTCCTTCCTTCCTTCCTTCCCTCCCTCCCTCCTTCCTTCCCTTCTTCCCTCCCTCCCTCCCTCCCTCCCTCCCTCCCTCCCTCCCTCCCTTCCTTCCTTCCAACAGGGTCTTGCTCTGTAGCTCAGTTGGTGTCTAACTCACCATCCTCTTGTCTCCACCTCTGGAGTGCTGGGATTACAGGCCACCACTCCCCTGTCAGCAGGTTCTGAACCTGGATGCTTCTGCAGCTGTGGCCCAAATGCTTTGCTTTGGTGTATTGCTTTACAGCTGATAGAAGTTGGAATTGTTCTCTGGAAGAGCAGTGCATGCTCTTAACCTCAGAGTTGTATCTGCAGCCCATAAATAACTTTTTAAAATAAGGGAAAGAATAACAAAACCAGGCCGAAAGCCCAAACAGACATTTCACAAAGGATAAAATATTAACAACCTGTAAGCGTATAGATTTATTCAGTAGTCAAAGCTGAAGAGCTGGCTTGTCCACTAAGATTATTTGCTGCTCTTCAGTGGGCCAGGGTTCCATTCCCAGCTCTTAGGTGGCAGCTTACAACCTTCTATAACTCCATTTTCCAGAGCATCCAGTGCCCCCTTTGGCCTTTGAAGGCACCAGACAGACACATGTGCAGTGAACATACATGCAGGCGGAATACTTGTGCATAAAATAAAAATATTTAATTTAAAAAATGCTAATTTCAAGAGGGTCTTGTGTATCCCAAGCTAACCTCAAACTCAGCATAGAGTTGAGGATGATCTTGAACTTCTTATCCTGCCTCTACCTCCCAAGTGCTGAGAATACAAGCCACCACATCTGGTTTATGCAATGCTAGGAACCAAACCCAGGGTTTGGCCATCTCTTTGCAGAATGAGCTATATAACCAGCCAGCTTGCCGCCCTGCCTCCCTCTTCCAGACAGGGTTTTACTCTAGCTCAGTCTGTCCTAAAATTCATTATGTAACCCAGGCTGGAGTGCAGGGATTACAGACATGAACCACCATGCCAGCTCAGGAAGTCATTCTTTCATTTATCTTCTAGTAAAAATGCAAAATCCTCAGACTTACAGAAAATCGAAGAGGCACTTGTAATTGCTCTGGAAATTGGAAAGCGTGTGCAGAGCACCAACTCAAAAGGAAGCCTGTGTTAAAAGTACAGATGTGCAGACCTTTGTCCCATAATTATGCATCTTGAAATTGATTCTAAGGAAGTGATCAGGACTCAGAAACAGATGTAAGAAGATATAGCTGGGAATACAGCCCCTACATTACCTGCCTTGCTATGCAGGCCAGTCTGGACTGCTTCCTGGCTGCCAAGATCACAGATGGCTGTAGTCATGTCTGACAAGAATCTTTATTCTTCTTTCTTATTGTTAGTGGTTATTTAAAAGAGGAAAACTATTGAGAAAAAAAAAATGTTGGCTAGAGAGATGGCCCAGCAGGAGAGGAAGGCACATGCCAGCAAGTATGATACCTGAGTTCCACATGGTGGAAGGAGAGGCCCGACTTGTGTAAATTCTCCAAGCTCCACGTGTGCACTGTGGCACGTGCATGTTTCCCCAACACTAATAAATGTAAGTGAGAACATTTTAAAAGGTGATTTGCAGTGATGGTGAACACCTGCATGTGTTGACTTGGGAAAGTTGGGGCTGGGCATGGAGCTCAGTGGAGGGACACTTGCCTAGAATTACCAGACCCTGTGCTCCACCCTAAGTGTGGGGAAAAAGATAAAAACGAAAGCTCAGCTGGTAAAGGCACACCTTACAGCATTCAGTCCCCCAAACTCCTGAAAAAAGAAAGAAAAGCCGAACATGGCATGCCTGGAAAACAGGCAGATCCTCGGGGCTTGCTGGCCTGCTGGTTAGTGAGGGCCTTGTCTGGAAAAGCAAGGTGAGCAATGCCTGAGGAATGACGGCTGAGGTTCTGGCTTCCATGTGCACTTTCGCCCGTACACATGCACACTACCCACACAAATGTACACAACTGTGCAGATGCACACAGTAAACACATTGGAGTACGTACACACACACACACACACACACACACACACACACACACACACACACACTGCTCCATGTGGTGGCGCATGCCTGCAGTCCCAGCACTTGGGAGGCAGAGGGTCATGAGTTGAGGCTATTCTGTGGTACACAGTAAGACCCTGCTTCAAAAACCAAACTAAACAAAAATGCCAGGTTACTGGGTTGTTTTAGGCTTTTGGTGCTGAGGAACTGAGCCCAGGGCCTTGTGTTAGGCAAATGCTCTACCTGCCACTGAGGTACACACCCAGTCCTGGCAAGATGGAAGGAAACAATACAGATTGCAGAGCAACCTGGGTAAGATTCATATTAATCCTCCCCAGTAAGTCTGCTGAATATTTTTGCATATGTACACATGAAAGGTTTTGAATAGTATACAATAAAATGCCTTATGTTGGGGCTGGAGAGATGGATGGCCCAGCAGTTAAGAGCACTGGCTGTTCTTCCGTTGGACCTGGGTTCAAATCCTATCACCTACATGGTACTCACAGCCATCCATAACTCCAGATCCACAGGCTCTGAGAACCTCTTCTGGCCTTTGTGGGCACCAGACATACATTCAGAAAAAATACCCATAGAAAATAAAACCATTTTAAAATGGTTTGTGTTGTCAGTTTAAAATTTAGTCATTTATCATGGGGCCATAGGTGAAATTGTATTTCTCAGTAAATGAGTTTTGGCTCACTGAACCTCCAAACCATACCATTTTCATCTGGAAGTAACTCATGGTCTTTTTATGTAGCCATGGCTGGCCTGGAACTCACTAAGTAGACTAGGCTGGCCTTGAACTCTCAGAGATCTGCCTGTCTCTGGAGTGCTGGTACTAAAAGTGTGCACAACTACACTTGGCTCAGTCCCTTATTATCATTTAGCCTTTCGTGGTGACTGACCATTTAATCTTCCTTCCCTTTTTCCCTGGAAGTAGCTTTACTTTGTCTTGCCCTGAACAGAGCTCTGTGTGTGTTTTCAACCTCCCCCCACACCCCCAGAGGCTCCTCAGAAGGTAGCACTTGTTCTGGACTAGCGGCTGCTTTTCTGTGCTGACATTGCTCCACACCTCAGCTTTATGTTCATCTCAATACCTGTGAAATCTGTTCCTGTTGTGTCCACCATCTTGACCAAATAACATTCTGACCCTTGGTGGGCGTGGGCTGTGGCCGCTCTTGCAACACACCGTGACAGGGTTCTCTGTGGTGCACCCATCCCCTAGCAGTCTCCTTTCGTGTAATTCCAAAGGACTGAAGGCATAGCAAATGCGCGTGGAGGTCAGAGGACCATCTGGGAGTCAGTCCTCTCCTTCCACCATGTGCTTCCCAGGGATCAAACTCGGGTCATCAGCCATGGCAGCAGGTGCCTTTACCTACTGACCTGGTTTGCTTTCTACTGCTGTAACAAAGACAATGACCAAAAGCAGCTTGGGAACGAAGGGCTTGCTTATTTGTTTGTTTGTTTGTTTGTTTATTTATTTATTTATTTTTGGTTTTTCAAGACAGGGTTTCTCTGTGTAGCTTTGAGACCAGGCTGGCCTCGAACTCACAGAGATCCGCCTGCCTCTGCCTCCCGAGTGCTGGGATTAAAGGCATATGCCACCATTGCCTGGCAAGGAAGAGTTTATTTATTTGGCTTATACATCCCGATCACAGTTCTTTAAGGAAAGCCAAGGCAGTAACTAAAGCAAGAGGCCATGGAGGAGTGCTGCCTACTGGCTTGCTCCCTGTGGCTTGCTCACCTGCTTTCTCGTACAACCCAAGGTCCCCTACCAAAGAGTGGCATTGTGTAAAACGAATTGCTAAATGTTCTTATAATAACATTTATTGGGGTGATAGCTGAAAGATCAGAGAAGCAGAACAGCCAGCCACTAGTTCTTACCTCTACAAAATCCTCAGCCTCAAGAGAGACTGAGTTCCTGTTTCCTCACACCTTATATACCTTTCTCTGCCCAGACATCACTTCCTGGGATTAAAGACACATGTGCTTCCCAGTACTGGGATTAAAGGTATATGCCACCACTTCCTGGCTCTGTTTCCAGTGTGGCCTTGAACTCACAGAGATCCAGATGGATCTCTGCCTCCCAAGTGATAGGATTAAGTGTGTGCCACCACTGTCGGGCCTCTCTGTCTAATCTAGTGATTGGCTCTGTCCTCTGATCCTCAAGGCAAGCTTTATTAGGGCACACAATGTATCACCACAGCATCGCCCACAGTGAGCCGGGTTCTTCATTAATTAATCAAGAAAATGCCCTCCACAGACTTGCTTATAGGCCAGTCTGGTGGAGGCAGTTCTTCAGTTGAGAGTCCTTCCCAGATGACTCTACCTGTGTCACGTTGACTAAAAGCCAGCCAGCACACCCACTGAGCCATCCTGTGGTCCTCACAGCGCTCTTTCATGTTTTTTATTTTGGCAGTGCTGGAGATTGGACCTAGGGCATCATACATGGAACGCAAGGGCTTTAACTACCAAGCTACAGCCTCGCTGCCCTTTTGTTTTTGAGATAAGGTCTCATTAAGTTGCCCCAAGCTTGCCTTGTACTTTTAAACAGCCCAGGCAAGGCCTTGAACTTGTAATCATGTCTCAGCCTCTGAGTTCCTCCTTTCCTTCCTTGATGCTGTGATGGAGGCAGGATTGCCTGGTTGTAGAGAGTGAGTCCCTTTTGAGCACTGACCTCTCCTGGAACTTCTTTTCCTAGGGAATATATATTATACACATGACATATATATACATACATACATACATACATACATATATATACACACACACATATATATATATAACACTTACACATGGATTCATTAGATTGGCTTACACAATAAATATGGATTAGGCAGTCCAAACAATGACTGCAGACTGGAGAGGCTGAGCATTCAGTAGCCACCCAGTCCCTGAGGCTGGGTGCTTCTGTAGTTCCAGCCTGGCCTTGAACGCCGGGAGGATTCCTGGAGAGCTGCTGGTCTGAAGTCCACATTGGAAAGCCAAAAAAGTTCCTGTGAGTGAAGGATAGTGGCGGCAACCGCAGCAGAAACAGAGTTGATGCATCCACCAGTCAGGAGTGAAGCAGTCAAGCAGTCAGGCAAAAAGAGCCGAGGGTTCCCCTCAGACTTTCACCTCACGCTTGTTCTGGGACACACGTTCCCTGCCTTTAAGCTTTGGCTCATTCCCCAACCCAGCTAGCTACCTTTGCTGCTTTTTAAATTTAAAATGTCCCCATTTCCTTCAGTTACCTGAGTGTAATAATGAAAACAGTGACTTTTAAGACAATAATGCACATTTATGAAATACCTATTGTAAAGTTTGAAGTTTAGAGGCCGAGGATTTGCATCTCATCCACTGTCTCAGAGCAGGGTGAGCAGAAAGTTTATTCTGGTGCTTGGGAGATGGGGGTGGAGCCAGAGGGTCGGGAAGGGTGGAGGAAGTTTACTGTCAGGATATACGTGTAGTTACAGTGCCCTCTTGGGGTTAAGATTGAATGTAATGGGTCTATTTTTTGTTTGTAGTTTCTAGATTTTCTTTAACAAATGTAGTTTTGTTATAATTAGAAACATGACAAAAGTTTTTAGCTATATCTATATCTATATCTATATCTATATATATAAGAGGACACATCTGGCATTTAGATCTTTAATACTAAAGATGGATTTGTTTATTTGGTTTTTTTAGATTTATTTATTTTATGTGTATGAATGTTTTGCCTTCACGTGTGTTTGTGCATCAGGCACTTGTCTGGTGCCCATGGAGGTCAGAAGAGGGCATCGAATCCTCTGAAACTAGAGTTGCCCATGGTGGTGAGCCACCGTGTGGCCGCTGGGAATCCAGCCCAGGTTCCCTGCAAGAGAAGAGTTCTCTGAGCTGCTGAGCCGTCTCTCCAGCCTTTTATTTGCTTATTTTGATGTTTAGCACCTTCAGCTCACCTTAAGAAGTAAGCTTTCGGGGAGAGGGTAGCAGGAGGGAGGCCAGGCTGGAAGCAGGGATTGGGGGGGCAGATGTGGACTTCTGTAAGGCAGAGAGAGAGGTGGACTCTGGCCCTGCTGACACCAGGCTGAGGCTGTGACTCCTGCCACCCCTTAAGAGACTCTGTTTTCTTATTTTACACAAGGGAACGGAACTTTTATTAGCTGTGACTCAGGCATTGTGTTAGCGTGGGAACTGGCCTTGGTATGCACAGTCCTAACTGACCTTAGATAATCATGGCAGACGCGGAATCACCCTCAGGATTGTAAACTTATAAGTCAGGAGGATCTGCCCCTCTTCACACCCTTTTGTTTTCAGTGCTGGGATAAAAGCAGGGTCTAGAGCATGCTGAACCAGTGCCCTACCACTAAGCTCTACCCTCGGCCCTACGCTCAGCTCTACCTTCAGCCCTACCCTCAGCCCTACCCTCAGCTCTAGAAACCCTTTTTATCTCAATACAGAACACCTCAAATATGCAACCATAATGCCCGGAGCCTGCGGTGCTCACCCTCACCCAGGTCAGGGATTTTCTGACTTAGGAGAAAATTATCATTATTATGTGTATGTTTATAATGGGGCAGGAAGCTCATGTGTACCATGGCGTAAGTGTGGAGTCAGAGGATAAGTTTTGGAAGTCAGCTCTCCCACCATCTTGAGTTCCAGGGATCAAATTCAGATCATCAGGCTTGTTCAGCAATTACCTTTACCCGCTGAACCATGTCACTGGCGCAGTTTCCTGATGTTTAAATGAAAGGTGCATGTATGTGTGTATGTCTTTATGTGTGCAGGGCACATGTGGAGGCCAAAGGACACTAGAAGTTGGTTCTCTCCTTCTACCATGAGGATCATGGGGCTCAAACTCAGGCCATTGGCCTGGGGGCAATCAAGTTTTACTCACAGAAGCATCTCACCAGCCCATCCTGATTTTTTTTTTTTTAATTCTCTTTTTTGAAAAAGCACAAGCTGAGGATTTCATATGCCCATCTGTATCTTTTGGACTGTGTTGTGTGTGTCTTTGTTTCACTTAAAAAAAAAAATCTGTATCCCAGGCTGGCCTAGAACCCTCACAATCCTCTCGCTGTATCTCTCAAGTGCTGGGATTGTAGGTGAGAGCCACCACCATACCACCTTTAAACTGGGGATTCACCCCAGAACCCCAGGTTTTCTGCATGCTATGAAAGTGCCCTGCCACCGCCGCCGCCGCCGCCGCCGCCGAGCCTCACCACAGCCCCGAGGATACTTGGTGTTCCCATTTTTATTCTTTTGAAGTTTGCATTTCATAGACGTGCTAGCAAGGGGTGGGTGTGGCCAGACCCAGCTTCTCCTTGCTGTCCTCTGGGAGCCATGGCGGTTTCTTCTCAGTCCCTGGAGGCTGTAGGAGCTGTTGGAGCTGGGCTTGGCTCTGGTGGGTGTGGAGACCTGAAGCCCCTTTGAAGGCTTCCAGAAGATGGGCCTGTTGCACCTCCTCCCCAAAGGAGGCAGAAACCACTCTGGTGTTGGGCGGTGATTAGAATGAGGCGTACGGCCTGACACAGGGCTGAGGGCACAGGGCACAGGCTGAGGTTTGTGGCCATCTGGTGCGAGGTGCTGTGAGGAGTAGCTCTAAACGCCAGAGTCAGGAAATGACCTGGGGGGCAAAGGGCAACAGTGGTCCTTCAAGTGACCTTGACAGGAAACGGGGTCCAGGTCACAATGCTACTCCTGGCTTAGAAAACAGTGACCTGGAAATCTATGGCCTGGGGAGGATGGGGTCAGGTAACCATGGGACTCTTGGCATCTGAGGGAAAGAGAGTGCAGACTGTGAAGTGTGACTTCCCTTGAAGTCTAAGAAATTTTGGGTTTAGCCCGAACATGTGAGATCCTTAAGGTCAGGCAGTCCAGATGTGAGGGGGCCTTGGTAAGAAACTGTGGGGGGCTGGATGGGGTAAGAAGGGCATGGAGTGATAATGGGTCAAAAAACAAACAAAAACAAAACAAAACAAACAAACAGCCGGGCGTTGGTGGTGCACGCCTTTAATCCCAGCACTCGGGAGGCAGAGGCAGGCGGATCTCTGTGAGTTCAAGGCCAACCTGGGCTACCAAGTGAGTTCCAGGAAAGGCGCAAAGCTACACAGAGAAACCCTGTCTCGAAAAACCAAAAAAAAAAAAAAAAAAACCCAAACAAACAAACAAACAAACAAAAAACAAGAACCCAACCAACCAAAGAAAACCAACCAAACAACCAAACAACCAACCAAACAGAACTTTTCCTGATGGACCCACTGGAGACCCTTGGCAGCCTGGAGCTGTGCCTGAGGAGGTAGGATGACAGTCCACGGAAGGGGCCAGAGGACCTTCTGTTCCCAGACCTTAGCAAGTAAAGACCCACTCCCCCCCCCCCCCCCCCGCCCAGTGGGGCTGGGACTCACCTGGAGACCGAGTTCTCAGAGGTGTGGGGTTGGGAAGCATTGCAGAGGACTGGCCGGGGCCTCACATGCTCCCAGGGCCTGCCAGAGACAGCACCAGGGCCTCAGCTTTTCAGTTCTAACTCTCAGAGGGTATGGAGACAACTCTCACTTCAGATCTGCTGCCTGGTGGGTATTCTTGATACGACCTTCAAGACCTGTTGTGCTATTCCCCAAGCCATGGCCTCTGGGACTTAAAGATGAGGAGGTGGGACCCCCTTTCCTATGCTATAACCCCACCACCTAATGCACACTGGTCACTGAATATAACCATATCCCATAGTGAGCACCACACCACGTCCTCGGCTGTCTATCCCATCATGCATCCCTTCCACTTTATTGGGGTGTGTTCTTTGCTGCTCTGAGACCAACACCTGTTCTGTGGGTACAGTTAGTCCTGGACTGCTGCACCAGAGGCTGCCTGGTTCCAAGAGATGGGGTCCCTGAGAATCATGAACCATGGAGGGCGGGGCTCTGGGAGCAGAGGGAAGTCCTGGGACCAGCTGAAGGGTTGGGCGTACCTGGCAGGTGACATGGGCGTTCCGGCTCCTGGGCACCAGGACCAGCAGCTCGGATGTGTGCTGTTCCACAAACTGCTCACACTGAGGAAAGACAGACACACACTATGTAGGCCCCAGCCTATGACAGGATGCACCTGTCCCGCAGTCCTGGCTTTTCTGCCTCCGCTCCATTCCTTCTGACTGTGAGCATGTGTCTGTCTGTCAGCGCCTGGCTGACCACTGAGACTCTACCTAAGGGCTGGAGAGATGGCTCAGTGGATGGGGCACTTCCTGCTCTTTTGGAGGACCTGAATGATGGCTCATAACCATCCTTAACCATAACCAGTGCCAGGGAATCTGCTGGCTTCTTCTGGCCTCCCTGGGCACTGCACACACATGGTGCCCATACACACACATGAAATAAAGCTAAATAAATAAATAAATAAATAAATAAGTAAGTAAGTAAGTAAGTAAGTAAATAAATAAATAAATAAATAAATAAATAAATAAATAAATAAATAAGTAGGACCCCACCTAAGAAAGGCAGGATACTGGAGCTGGCTGCTGGGAGGAGACCTGCAGGCCCACCTCTCAACATCGGTTCATGTTTGCCCAGCACGCATGAGGCCTTCAGTTTAAACTTCCTGAAGCACACGAGACTGAGCAGAGTGGTGCCTGCCTGTATCTCAGTACAGAGGAGGTGGAGGCAGGAGGATCAGAAGTTCAGTTTAGGTTCCGTGAGACTCTCTCTGAAGAGAGTACTTTTCTACTTTAGTGAGGGAATTTATTACAGGTTTACAGAACCATCAGTTACAGTTCTTGTAAAATGTCTTTGTTGTTGTTGTTTTGTTTCTGAGGCAGGGTTTCCCTGTGTATTCCTGGCTGTCCTGAACCCACTCTGTAGACCAGGCTGGCTTCGAATTCAGAGATCTGCCTGACTACAGGTGTGTGCCATCACCATCTGGCTTTAAAGTTGTGTTTTGTTTATTTATATGTGGGGACACACGTGTGCTCAGAAGGACAGCTTACAGGAGTTGATTTCCCCTTTACCGTGTGGACCCCAGGGGTTAAACTTAGGCTGTCATCTTGGTGGCAGTGCCAGTGAGCCATCCTACCCAGTCCTCCCCCTCTCCCCTCTCGTTCTCTCTCTCTCTCTCTCATTTCCCCAGACGAGGTCTCATATAGCCCAGGCTGACCCTGAACTCATTATTTATATAGCTGAGGCTGCCTTTGAACTCCTGATTCTCCTTCCTCAGCCTTCCAAAGGCTAGGGTTACAGGCCAGCACCACCATACCCAGCTTCTAGCCCTCTTGTGTAGGTGAACTTCTCCCAGGTGAGTGACAGAGGGAGCAGGGTGGGACAGGAAGGATCCTGGGAGAAGGCCGAGTTCTTGGCCTGCTCCAGCTGGCCCTGGCTCTGCTCATTTTCTGGTGCCTCGTAGGCACTGCTGAATGCTACCCACCATGGTGGTAACACGTCACACCAGGGGCACGGTGTGGCCAACACACCCTTGTGTGAAACCAATAAAGGACAGTATGACCCTTTTCTACTGGGACTGACAGTGCTTAGCCCATGATGCCTGCTGATGCTCCACTTGGGCCCAGTGATGTCTTTCTCTTAGCCAGTTACAGTTGTGACAATCCCATCATTGTTTGACCCACACCCTGTCTACCTGGCTGGGCTCCAGTCCAGCATCCTGAGTGTCTCTGGCTACAAAGTGTCCTGGTTTAGCCACTACCACACACCGGCCGTAAGTCCTACCCATGTACCCACCCTGTACCTTTTGCCTGTCCAGCCAGAAGCGGAGGCAGGCCTGGCGCATTGCCTGTGGCATGGCCTGTTCACTGGCGTTCCATGCCCGGGTGATCACAGACTTGCAGAGATGGCACTCCGTGTCTTGTAGTGGCCCTTCTTCTGCCAGGGACTCCAGAGCAGGGAGGGCTGAAGAGAAAAGAGCCAAAACGGTCTGTCCTGCAGGCCGGGCTTGATCGCACATACCTTGTCATGCCAGCTCTTGAGAGGCTGAGGCAGGAGGACCACACCAAGCTGGAGGCCAGCTGTGGTGTGTAGGACTCCGTTCTAATCCTTCCCCCAAAGCCGTCCTGCGCAAGTGTTGGTTCTGGGGCTGGAGAGACGGCTCAGTGGTTAGGAGCACTGGCTGCTCTTCCAGAGGTCATGAGTTCAATTCCCAGCACCCACATGGTGACTCACGACTGTCTGCTATTTCAGTTGCAGAGGACTAAACATCCTTTACGGCCGCTGTGGGGACTAGGCACACACATGGAATATAGATGTAGATGCTGGCAAAACACCCCTACCCATACAAAATAATACATAGTCGAAAATAGTGTTGGTTCCTGTCCCGCACCTTGTCCGTGTCCCCTCCTTCCCCCGTGTGCCCCGCAGTGACATAAGCCAGGAAGAGGACCAAGGAAGGAGGACAGTGGGGGAGGTGACAGCAGGCTTACCTGGGCCAATGGCGTCCTCACTGGCACATCGGAGGACAAGGCCGCAGACTAGCTGGGGCACCACGCGGCCCAGCAGTGCATCTAGCAGGAGGACTGTGTAGCGCTCAGCCAGGCACTGGCAGATGCCACCCACCACCAGGGGTACCACGTGGCACGCCTGGGCCACAGCCACGGCCAGTACACCCTGGGGTGGAGGTGGAGAAAGGACAGCATGGGACCTTCCTCTGGCAGGCTCTTGTTTGTACCCGTGGGAGTGGGCACCCCAGGCACACCCCTCTCTCCCTTCTAGGAAGGAGAGCTAGCCACTGAGCATCCAAGACAGCAGGAGACCTGGGATGCACCTGGAGTCTCCGAGAGAGCGTCAGCGGTTGACTCCAGGCCCAGGTCTGACTCCAAAGGCTTTAGAGTCACTTGAAAGCAAGGCCACGGCTTCTCACAGCCCGGCCCGAAGCTAGAACTCGAAGTCCTGTTCCTGACCCAGGGCCACCCTGCTTCCCCATGGTCATCCATCACAAAGACTGTCAGTTCCTTCCTTAGGCCATCAAAGCTGACAGACCCTTGGCTCTGCGAACCCCTGGGAAAGCCAACACTTCTCCCACCTCACTCCAATTCCGAACAACCTCGAAGCTGAAGGGCCACAGAGGTCACAGACCTGTGACTTTTTCCTTTACATGTGACAAGCTGACCCCAGTGCCAGGAGGTTGAGGAAGGAAGAGGGCTCAGAGTATGGACACCCCTGGAGTGCTGTACGTCCCAAATGGGGCCCTTCACTTAAGGCACCCACCTGTGATCATCGACCCACACATGGCTCTCCTCCTGTTATGGTGACACAGGCCAACGGTCATTGTAGTCAATGACCAAGCTGTTCACTGGTGAAATGGCTCCACTTCTGTGATACCTCCACCCATGCCTCCCCTGGCTGTACCCTCTCTCTGGTCCCTGCTGGCTGGAGAGGATGCTAAAATGGCTTCTGACCTTAGGAAACCTCACTGTGCCTGCTCCCCTTTCTGGAACACTTCACTCTTGCACCCCCTGTCCAGCTGTCATCCTGCCTGGTGGTCCAGCAGTTTTCTGATCAATCAAACACTCTTTCTCGGCTTCCCTGGCAACATACCACGGCCTCCACTTTGCTGGCTGTTCCCTCTCGGCTCTTCTGATGCTGTCTCCACCTGTCCACACCTTTGTCTCCTGATGGTTTTGCTCATGCTTTGGGTCCTTGATTCGGTCTTCAGCCAGTGATGTTCAGGCTGATGTGACTGGGTTTTTGTTTGTTTTTGCAAATGTATGCGTGCGTTCATGTATATGTACGGTTGTGTGTGCAGATATGTGGAGGCCAGAGGTCAATGCAGTGTCTTCCTTAGTCACTCCCACCTTATCATTGTTTAAGGTT
>CABHPH010150979.1:2939-23514 GCA_902168325.1 Peromyscus nudipes | reverse complement strand
TTCCTTCCTTCCTTCCTTCCTTCCTTCCTTCCTTCCTTCCTTCCTTCCTTCCTTCCTTCTTTCCTTTCTTTCTTTAAGACAGAGTTTTACTATGTTAGCCCTGGGTGGTCTGAAACTAGCTGGGTAGATGAGGCTGGCCTTGAACCCACAGAGATCCACCTGCTTCTGCCTCCTGAGTGCTGGGATTAAAGGCATGAGCCACTATGACTGCACAAATTTCTTTTTAAAATATTTTTTTGATAATGCATACATATAAATGCATCTTTATTACAGCCATTTGAACTCCATTTCCTTTGGACACCCCCAACACCAGCTCCTACAATCTTTGGTCTCTTCCTCCTCTTCCTCTTTTTCTCCTCCTCCTCCTCCTTCCACTAATTTCATGAGTACTGCCTGCACACTCATGGGAAACTTACCAGGGACCACATCTCTAAAGGAAAAAACTCCCTCTCCCCAGCAGCCATCAAATGCAGATAGCTCTCCAGCTAGGTGGGGCCTCAAGGGCCTCTCCGGCATCCTTGCTACAGTTATTGACCGGTTTGGTCTTGTGCGGCTTGTGCTGCTTGTGAGTGCCAGCTCACGAGTGCAATAACCACATCATGTCCAGAAGGCAACTCTTCCTAGCGCTCCTCCCACCCTCTGGCTCTTACATGCTGTCTGCTCCCGACTCCCTCATAGTGCCTGGGCCTTGTGAGGATTGAGATAGACATCCCATACTCAACACTCACTTATTCTCAGCATTTTGACCAGTTAGGAGTCTCTGCATTGACTGGTCCCTGCTGGAAAAAGAAGCTTCTCAGACCAAGATTAGGAGTAGCACTAATCTAAAGGTTTAAACAAAGATTTAGAAGGCAGTTTGACAGCACGTTCATTTAGTAAAACATTAGTAGGTCCCCCCAGTGACCTATGACCTCCCTAACTATGGACTTTTGGCCAGGCTTACTGAACTAGGCATGAGTTCCGCCTGTGGAACAGTCCTCGAATCTAATCAGAAGTCCGTTGTCTAGCCCCATAACAGTCATGACACTATTCTCCAATCGACATGTCTTGCCTGGAGGGTTAGTACTGTAGCATGCAGGGTCTACTGCTGGGTAACCCATTGATGATATTTCTCTTCCAGCAGCCTGCAGAGTACTTTTTGGCATTATGAAAGCTAACCAGTAGGGAGGAAATTTCAGACCCAGCTCAATTTCTTTATGTCCTGCAACCAAAGTGTGTTGTGTTTGGTAACAGGGTCTTCCCATCTGACGGTTGTGGTGGGGACAGCACTCGGGAATTTCTTACATACGAAGTTCAGGCACAACCAAACACCACTCCTTGTGCCTTGGGAAACAGTCTTCCTGGGCTGGGGATGCAGCTCAATTGGCAGAGTGCTTGTTTAACATGCGTGAAGTCCTGGGTTTGATCCTGAGCACTGTAAAAATAGGGAATGGTGGTACCCGCCTGTAATCCTAGCACCTGAGAGGGGAAGGCAAGGTGGAGAAATTCAAAATCCTTCTAAATTCAAATACATTCCAGGATACACAGTGAGTTCAAGGCCAGCATGAGCTGTGTGTGTGTGTGTGTGTGTGTGTGTGAGAGAGAGAGAGAGAGAGAGAGAACGAGAACAAGATAGATAGAGAGCAAGAGAGAGAGAGACAGATGAGACAGAGACAGAGATATAGAGATTTTCTTTCCCTTTGTGAGGTAGCTAATGAGGACCTTGGTAGCATCCAGATACACACCCCACACACAGTCCAAACCAGGAAACAGGTTTGTCCCCTCTCTTTTTTAAGCCAGCATTTCTCCACCTTTGTTAAGGAATTCAAAGGCCTTACTGTGGTTAGACATATCTACCATCCTAATAACCCACTGCATGCATGAGGAAGTCCTCTATCTGATTTTCAGGACACTCATAGACTGATGAGATAGATGCCTGCTCTAACCCAGTTACAGCCTGGCCAGGCTCATTGTTGTGCCTGGTATGGGGCCCTGCTGATCATATCAGGACACTAGCCTAGGAAATAATAGAGGAGGACCTGCTGAACCCCACGATTTACTATCTAATTAGAGGGACCGAAAAAGGCTGTTCTCAAACTATTAACTATAACAAATTGTGTGGGAGGCGACACCGGGTGCTTCAGTTAATCCTCTTCTAATGTGATTAAATCGCTAACAACCCACAGAATCAGCTTAATGATCAAAGGAATTTATTTGAGGGTTAACTCACAACCACAGGAGATTTATCGTAGGGTCCGGGAAAGCTGAGCTATGTCCCACGCTGAACAGCTTGGTCCAAGATCTCAGCATCCAAACCACAAAGTAACCAAGAGAGAGATGCATACGTGCATCCCAGGTCTTAAGGGTCCTCCCCCCCAGCGGCCATGCCCCAGGGGCATGTACCTCAAGGTATAACAGCTACAGCTGCCTCACTAGGGGCGGAGCTTCAGGGCATGGCTCAAACAGCTGCCCACTACATCTCCCCCTTTTGTCTAAATAAGAAAATTCTAACCTAACACAAAACTATATACAATAGGAATGATTATCAAGGAGAAGTAAAGGGTAATGACATAAACAAATGCAACTACAACCAACAAGAACAACATCAAACAAGAGACACACACTAACATCCAGAGAAGTCTGGAGCATGGGTAAATGGCATGTTGCAGAGATCATTCCAAAAGGTGTTCTATCCTGAAGAACCTGAATCTAGTACTTAGCATGTTCTAGCTAAGCCACAAGAAGATTGTAACTGTAGCTGTAACTGTTAGTCTTCAACCCCATCAAAGACCTGAGAAAGAATACCTGAGAAAACAGGAGATGCCGGCAAGCAACTTTTGGAAAATTTTCAAGAATAAAACAGAGACATCTGGCAGCCTGGACAGTCACCTAAAGTTTCTCAGCACTGTTGGGGCATCCAATTTGGCTACAGGCCTAGAATATCTGACAGACCATTTTCGGAAGCAGGAATTTTGAAAGACCATCTTACCCTGTCTTGGCAGAGTTCAGAAGTCACTTTTCCTTGTGTCCCGCTTGTCCAGAAGGACAGCACTCGTACTGTCAGCAGTCGAGGCAAGGGCAGTTCTTTGCCCAATAGGCCATTTTGTGCCAAGAAGACAAACTTCCACACTGAGTGTCTTAAAAGCCCAACGTTCTCCCGGGATCAGATTGGTGCTGCCAGGAGCAATCGTGTCTCATGTCAACAGAATTCTAAGTTATTTAAATGCCATATTCTCTAGGTCTGTGAAGTGTTTGAAGATTACCTGTCCATCTGACATATGTTTTTGTAAATGTGGAAAAACCTAACTAACATAACTATAGAAATGACAAGCATGGGTGACTATAGTTCTGTAGGTCTTCCCTACCTAAATAACCTAAGGACTAAGGCTTCATGTAAACAAGGTAAACAGTCTGTAAGCAGATGTACAGTAAAAGGACGATGACTTCAAAATTGTGACAATACACAAAATATCTTAAACAGAGGTAGAAATGTATAGTGCAGTATGCAATATGACAACAATATGTATCAATATACAAAATATCCTAAACAGAGGTAGAACATACATACAGTATGACAAATACACTTTTACATTTGTAGCAATATACAAAATATTTCAAACAGGAGTAGAAATATATGTACATTATAATAAATATAGTTCTGTATTTGTATCAATACACAAAATATTTAAACAGGAGTAGAAATATGTGTACATTACAACACTGTTCTCTTTCAGTGCAGCCAGCTGAAGCCATGCACAAGAACCACATCTGGACCTGAGTCAGGGAGGCCGCGACGTCTTGACTGCACATGTATAAGCCAAGCCTCTTCTGATAGTAGACAATAAGCACAGTCTCTTTTCATACAAACTCCAAAAACTTACCGGTCACCCTTGCCCAACTCTCAATTGTGCCATCTGTTGCCATACTCCACCCACGGCCTCTTGACTTCTGTGCAGGAACAACTGACCTCACTTGCAGGCCTAGGCTAGCTCTGTAAGGTCCCGACTTGCCCTGCCTGAGGTCACTTGGTGCACACATGGCCACAGTTTTATGGTGGCAGGCCACAGGCTTTTGGTGTATGCAGGAGTTTCAGAGAGGCCGTAGAATCTGGCCCCCGTTTTCACATTGAAACACGGTGTTTGAATAACCTGAATCTGTGTTCCTAGCCGTGGCCATTCCTGTTCGCCTCTACTGTAAACTGTCTTAGTTCCTTGGTTTGCATTGGTGTTAGGCAGCTCCTGGTTTAGTCCCATTTCCAGTGAATGTGTGGATTAGTTCAAACTCAGAAACCGTGAGGTGAAGGATTTTTTCTGGGGGCTTTAGAAAATGTATTTCGAGTGCTTGCTTTGGCAGCACACATACTAAAATTGGAACGATACAGAGAAGATTAGCATGGCCTCCGTGCAAGAATGACACACAGATACATAGTGTTCCGTATTTTAAAAAATACATGTTTTGAGAGCCAGGCATGAAGGCCTATCCTATAATTCAAGCATTTAGGAGGTGGAGGCAGGAGGACCAAGAGTTTAAGGTCGTCCTTGGCTACAGCTGTGAGTTTCAAGCCAGCATGGGCTACATAGTGGAGGTGCTGTCTAAAAAGATAAACAAACAAACAAAAAAGCCCAACCCATTTTCAGTACCCTCCCTGCTTCAGAGAGCTGTTACCCCTCAGAACCTTGTTTGCATGATCTTAGAAAATAACACACATGCACAAACACACATACACATAAGTGCACACACAGGTGCTCACATGTGCATACAGACATGTACACATAGGCTGCAAGTAAAGTTCAGTAGGTAGAATGTTTGCCTCATATTCTTGAAGCTGTGGGTTGGATCACCAGCACAAAGCAAATCACAAAAACCAGAAATTGTATTTTGGAGAACATGGATATTGATAGTTAAAAGTCAGTGTCCTGAGGAAGGAAGAGAAGGTGGAGGTTATATTGACCAAGCAGTGTTGAGTTTTTACAAGGGAGTAAGAATTCTTGGAGCTGGAGAGCCGGCCGAGGGATGAAGAGTACTTGCTGCTCTTGTAGAGGACCTTGTTTTGGCTCTTAGTATCCACATCCAGGTGGCTCACAGTCATCTATGACTCTAGTTCCAGGGCATCTGACATCCTCTTCTGACCTCCTTGGGCACTCCCATGCATACACATAAATAAAAATAAATAAATTCTTATGTGGGGAATCTTCTGCTGAAGTCGAGAACAGGTGTAGGTGTAAATGATAGAAGAAAAAGAAAATTATATATATATATAAAATTATATATATATAAAAGAACATATATATATATATATGTTTGCAAAATGTCCATAAAACAAGTTTATGGCCCCAAGATCCATTTGTCTACCTACCTATGTGTTTGTATGGGTATGAGTAAGTTGTGTGTGTGTGTGTGTGTGTGTGTGTGTGTGTGTGTGTGTGTGTATAAGCTAGTTCCTGTATTCATTTATTAAAAACACACACACATATATATTTATCTTTCTTTTTATTTATTCTTTGTGTCTTACACATCATGCATCTCGATCCCATTCATTTCCCATCTCTGCGAAGCTGCCCTCTGCCCTTGCAGCTCCCCCACCCCCCAAATATGTTTTTTTTTTTTAATACAGGGTCTCACCGCATCTCTCACTGTATGTTCTGGATCACCTAGAACTTGCTGTATCAACCAGGCTGGCTTCCACCTCACAGAGATCCACCTGCTTCTGTTTCCTGAGTGCTGGCTTAAAGGTGTGGGTCACCAGACCTGGCCAGTTTCTGTATTTTTACTTAAATTTTAAAATTTGCTTAAAACTTAAGCTTCACTTAATCATTAAAACTTGTGAAATTAGATCCTTTGAAAAACAGAACTCAGCTGCAGAATCCTATACATAGCCCTTCTGAAGACATCTAATTGCAGCTCTCTCCGCTGCCGAAAAGCCCTCTTATCTTAGGTGTGTGCTGTTCTTTTGCTGTGAGTCACTCTCTCTAAACATTCTGCTTAAGTGTGAATTGTGCACTCTCCTTATCTCTACTTAATAAACTCGCTTCACTTTGCTTCACTCCTACCTGTTTTGAAATTCTTTTCTGCAACATAGGCAGGGATCTGCCTTTACTTTAATGGAGCTCCCTAAGCAGAAAACCCCTTGGGCTTCTGCAGCAATGCTGGCCTGGGCCTCCTGGCTTCTGCTGACACTGCCGCACAATGAAGAGCCTCAGTCTTTCTGTTCCTGGAGTCCAACAAGCTAGAGGTGGCCAGCCACCCCCCAAATCAAATGAAAAAAGTAGTGGTGAAGTGTAGGCAAGAGGATCAGCTGAGCCACACCAGGAAGACAAGAGGGATTGAGTTCTCCAGCCCTGTCTTCAAGGTAGTTGAGGGATGAAGACAAGAAGAGTCTGTGGCCAGGCCGCCATGCTCAGGCTGAGGTTTGGCTGATCACTGTGTCAGCTCTGTGTATACTGATGTTGAGGGGACAGTCACAGCGAGGCAGGGGAGCTCTGGGTTGGGTGCCGAGGAAATGCTGCTAGCAGAGGGATGTCTGCAGAGTCTCTTTGCTTTGCATGTGTTTCTCTATGAGTCCTGTGATCCTGGCAGTTCGGATCCTGAGAGCACAGATCCTGCAGAGATGGCACTCTCAGAAGCCACATTCCCCAATACTCCTCATTTGTGTCCACAAGGCAGCCAAAGGCAGGATGGAAGCCTGGCATCTCTGCCCTTATTTGTTACTTTTTTCCCTTGGGCCACCAGCTTGCCTCTGCAGGTCCACATGTTCATCACATGGAGAGCCTATCTAATGTAACTCGGTCCCCTTCAACGCTGAAGATGCAGAGAAGTCATTGACCTAAACTTGCAGCTACTGTAGATTCCAGAGAGAACATAACCTTGCAGGTTGGACCACTCCCCTCCCCCTGCCCAGAGAAGGGCTGTACCCATGATAATAGGCTAGGAGTACCCTAGAGCAGGAGGAACATCTCGTAGAAACCAGACTGGCCCCCTCAAGGGACAATGATGCTAAGGAATTCTTTGGACTGCCTTGCAGAACCAGAATGGAGACAATCAACAGGCCACACCTTGAGTTCTTGCTCTCTGCCCCAATGCTTCCTCCATAAAAGCTAACACCAGTACCCCAAAGACCGACTTGAGGACCACTGGGAACCTTTGCTTGTTCCTCTTCACCACACGGCCATATTGAATCAACCCCCTCTCTGCTTTCTACCATTCCTTATCTACTTACTTGGTGTCCTGAAGATGGGTTGCCATGACTAGTTAGCAGGGGCTTCTAGAACCCAGAGTCATAAAAAAGCTCTGCTTACACTGCGTAGGGGGTGTCCTTGCTTAATTTTCTTCTTGCCGTAACAAACTGCCTGACGAAAGCAGCTTAAAGATGGAGGCGCTTTCTCTGGCTCCCAGTTTAAGGTACAGTCCATCGTGGGGGGAAAGTAACGGCACTAGGAGGTGAGGCGGCTGGTCACATTGCCTCTGCAGTCAGCAGGCAGAGAAATGAGTGCTGGTGCCTGGCTCTCTCCCCACCCTGTCCTCCTCCTGCTTTTTCTTTTTGAGACAGGATCTCACCATGTAGCCCTGGATGGCCTGGAACTCACTCTGTAGATCAGGCTGACCCTAAATTCACAGAGATCCACTTGCTGTTGTCTCCTGAGTCTGTAATTTAAGACACGTGCCACCATGCCCAAAATAAAATTTCTCCTCAAAATAAAAATACTATGGGACTGGAGAAATGGCTCAGAAGTTAAGAAGGCTTGCTGCTTCCAGAGGACCTAAGTTGGGTTCCCAGAACCCCTGTCAGGCTGCTCACTCCAGAGGACCTGATGCCCTCTTCTGGACACACACACACACACACACACACACACACACACACACACGAACCATCAATCTTTTTTTAAAAGTATTACACTTATTCACTCATGTGTATCTGTACCAAACACACATATGGAGGTCAGAGAACAACTTGTGGGAGCTGGTTCTCCCTTCCACTGTGTGGGCTCTGGAGAGTGACCTCGTGTAGTCAGGCTTGGCAGCAAGTGACCCACTGAGGCATCTCAAAAGCCCACTTTATTCCTTTTATTCAGCCCAGGACCCCAGCCCATGAGATGCTGCTGCCCACCTTTTAATGTGGGTCTGCCAACCTCAAACAACGCCGTCTAGAAACTCCATCACAGACATGCTCAGAGAGCTGTCTCCAGGTGATGCTAGATCCTGTTAAGTTGAGAGTCAATATCAAGCATCACTTGAGGAAGCAGGGCTGCCTTTCCATCCTGGGGTCATTGTCTTCTCTTACGAGAACAGCTTTATCATGGGCTGATCTGTCTGCACGGTCCCACTATTCCTGGAAAGTTTAATAACTGACAATTTCCTGCCCTTTGTTCTCTAGTCTGAACCAGGCGCAGTTGGCAGTCAGAAGTCTGTCAGAGGTGCCTTAGCTACTCTTACCTGCGATCTTCAGCCTCAAAAGGGGAGAATTATTAGCTTTACACAAACATTATTATTAGCTTTAAATGATCAACATGCTTGTGCATGGAGCTGAGCAGAAATCTGACCCAGAGTTAAAGGCACACAGATATAGAGTGAAGGCAGAGAATTGATCTCCTTGTCCATTGGGCATCTGCTGGCCTGAGTCTTTGCTTTTCAGCAAACATGGATCCTAAAGTCCCGTTGTAATACCAGTTGAGGTTAGAGGGCATTTCTTGTCTGTTGTAACCTAAGCTGGATGAGGGATGTTGTCTCTCCAGGAAATCCTCTTAACTGGTGAGCCATCTCTCCAGCCCAGAACTTTTATTTATCTGTTTTTAAAGACAGTGCCTCCTCAGGTGGTGGTGGTGCACGCCTTTACTCCTAGCACTCAGGAAGAAGAGGAAGGTGGATCTCTGTGAGTTCAAAGCTAGCCTGGTCTACAGAATGAGTTCCAGGACAGCCAGGGCTACACGGTGAAACCCTGTCTTGGCAAACAAGAAGAAGAAGAAGACAGGGTCTCATACAGCTCAGCTTGACATAAAACTCACTATAGTCAACTCTGGCCTTGAACTCCTGACTGGTTATTGTGAAATGTGAGAGTAGTGAGCAGGAGACACAAGAGATCCTTTTGGCTTAGGACAGAAGGACAGAGCACTGAGCTTATACAAAGTGGGCTCCAGATGATTGCCCAAAGGATGTAATGGTGAAACCGACGAAGTGGCCAATACACGTTCCTTTTTCTTTGAAGTGGCGGGCGGGGTCTTGCTACCTCACTATGCAGCCTTGGCTGAACTGGAGCTCACTGTGTAGCCCAGACTAGTTTTGAATCGGAAGTAATCCTCAAGCGCCAGTGCTCCCATGCCTGGCTCAAACACACGTCCTGTGACGCTAGGAGGGTGTGGTCACCATCGTACTTCCTAACAGGAAGCCATTTCTCGGACAGGAATCAGGAACTGGAGACTTGCCTGGGAAATGGAAATTTATGTGAGACCTGCTTTCAGACCTGCTTTCAGTCCACTCACGCTGAGAACCCTGGAGCCCACTAACATGTCAGCCGTTGTCTGCAGCCTGAGGAGCTGCCCCTCAGGGACTGTCGCTCAGATAAAGCCAGTCTACACTGCAGAAGAGAATTTCAGGAGTCAGGGTAAAGCAAAGGGTGCTTAGTAAGGAGAGATAAGAGACAGCACCTGCCTCAGATTTAAACAGAGACAGCGGGAGAGGGAGAGAGACAGAGGGGAAAGGAGAGACACAGAGACAGAGGGAGGAGGGGGAGAAGGAGAGACAGGGGAGAGATACAGAGACATTGAGAGAGACAAACACAGAGAGGAAAAGAGACAGAGACAGAGAGACAGACAGTGAGAAAGAAACAGGGAGACTGATACAGACAGAGAGAGACACAGAGACATCGAGAGAGGGAGACAGAGAAAGAGAAGGAGGGAGAAAGCTCTTGTGAGCACACATGCCTTAGGTACCTACCTTCACTATGGATCTATATGATTCAATGGTTTGCAAGTTAAAATTGCTCAAAAGATGTCATTTACAATCAGGTTTAAAGATTAGGCGAAACCTAAAAAATAAGTACAAAAATACGAGCTGGTTTCCTTATTTCTCTTTCCTTAAAGAATTTCCTTTGTGAAATGAATTGGTCAGATGGTTTCCCAGATGCCCTTCTTGAGACTAGGAAGGAAAGATGAACACTGGTACAACTCAATTTGTCCCCAAGTCTAGTTTGTTGTTGTTGGTTTTGTTTTTGAGACAGCATCTCCTTATGTAGCCCTGGCTAGCCTCCTGAGTGCTCGAACGAAAGGTTTCTCCCATCACCCCAGCCCCATTTTTGGCTTTAACGTCCTGTGTGCGATGTCTTTGGGAAAGGGATTTTGTAGGCAATTTTGATTTTGTCAGTTGTGAAGCTTTTGACTCAGCCAGCAAGAAATGTCACCATGCTCCAGGGTGCCCAGGCTTTTTTTTTTTCCCAGTTCCATGTCTCCTTCATAGTTTCTGCCTCTGTTTCTCTTTCTGGCAGGGCATCTTGTATCCCAGCCTGGTCTCACAGTTGCTGTGTGGCCGAAGATGACCTTCAGTTTTTGAACTGTGGTGGGATCACAGGCTTGTGCCACTACCTGCTTTGTGTGGTTCTAGGGATGGGACCCAGGGCTCCGTGCATGCTAGGCAGGCCCTGTACCTTCCCAGCACAGGCTGCCTTCATAATCATGTAGCCCAGCTGGTCGCAGACTTGTAATGATCCTCCTGCCTCAGCCTACTGGCTAATTCTTCCTTTTTCCATCCTACCTGGAACAGACTTCCAGAATGTTGTGTGTGGGTAACACCCAGAATACTTATCCTCTCCTGTCATTAATGGAGCAGCATCCCAAAGGGAGAGGTCATTCCACGGGCACCTCTACCTCTTGAGTAGGACTGTTGAGTCTGTGGCCAAATACAAGATACAAGATTCTGCCCTGGGCCCATCTTCCTCGTCTACCTCCATGTTCACAGCACCCAGTAAGTCTCTGTTGTCTTGCTTCTCGTTGAGATTTCTTTCCCCAGGCAGTGCACAAGATGGGGTCCTGGGCCAGGGCGGTGAGTAGAGTGTGTTTTCTCTAGTTCCTGCCTGGCTAATATATCCTATTATGACCCCACCTACTCTTGGGATGACCTTCCAAGGCCCCCGAGGACCGAAGCCTCTTCCTTCAAGGCAGCACTTTTCCTGTGGCCTTGCTTACAATGGAGATTTATTCCTGGCATTCACTGGAGGTGCTTCACATGTGGGTGATATGTAGTACATTTTTTGTTTGTTTGTTTAGACATCTATCTATCTCTGTGTGTAGTGTGTGTGTGAGCACCTATTTGTGTGTGCATGCATGTGAGAGGGCAGAGGTCAATGGTGGGTGTCTTCCAGCTCACACTACCTTTTATTTTGAGACAGGCTCTCCCTGAGCCCAGAGTTCACTGATTGGCTAGACTGGCTGGCCAATGAGCTCTGGGGATCCTCCTGTCTCTGTGTGCCACTACCCTCTTCCAGCTCTGAGGATTTGAGTTCAAATCCCAACAACCACACAAAGCCGTGCCCAGGCTTTGTGTGGTTGTTGAGATTTGAACTCAAATCCTCATTCTTGTGAGGCAGGCACTTCACTGAATAAAGCTATCTCCCCAGCCCTCTTTTTATGAAAGCTGTTTTACATTGTGGGTTCTATCTCATGGTTTGTATGAGGACATGGATTGCTTGCTTTCTATAGCACACTTGGATTATTTATTGTGATGATTTCATTACCAAGACTCACTGAAAACCTGATTTAGACGGGCTGCAGCACAGGCCTTTGCTACCAGCCTTCAGGAAGCTGGCACAGCAGGATTGTGTGCTCAGTCACACTGGGCTACGTGGTGAAGCCCGGTCCCAACCTTAAAGCAACATCACAGAAGAGCAACCGGGGCTGGGATGTAGCTCATCTGGTAGAGCACTCACCCAGCACGCACAAAAACCCGGGTTTGATCCCTAGCACCTCATAAACTGAGTGTGGTGGTACACACCTGTGTCCCCAGCTCTTGGGAGGTGGAGGCAGGAAGAGCAAACATTGAAGACTCCATCCTCTGCTCCATACATGAGATGCTGTCTCAAAGAACAGCAACAACTAAGCCTAAACTCAAAGAACCGCAAGGGGGGAAAGAAAGAACCTGCTTTAAACATGGTTCACATGCTGCCACCTACTGGGAGAAAACCATGTTTCATCCTAATTACATAATAAGAGAATTTTTTTTTTTTTTTAAAATAAGCCTCCACTCTTCCAATCTCTCTTGTTCTCCCTCACATCAACTGTTATTATGGGCCAATGTTTCATTGCAACAATTAGGTTGCAATTTTTAACCAATGGAAAATTTTTCTGTAGGCTGGGCAGGATGGTGCATGCCTGCAATCCTCACACTGGAAGGGTGAAGACAGGATGACTCCATCAGATCCATAGTGAGTTTGAGATTAACCCGGACTACATGAAACCCTGTCTCAAAAATGAAACAAGGGGTCAGAGAGATGGCTCAGAGGTTAAGAGTGCTTACTGTGTCGTGAGGACCAGATCCCAGCACCCACAATGGGAGGCTCACAAACACTTGTAACTCTATCCCAAGAGATCCAACACCCTCTTACGGCTTCTGCACACACACACACACACACACACACACCCCAAACATAGATACTCTCACATGTGCATATACACACAAAAAAACCTTTAAAGAAAAACCGCAACAAACCAACAGATGGGTATGGTGGTACAAACTTCCAATCACAACACTTAGGAGGTAGAGGCAGGGGGATCTCTGTGAATTTAGGCCAGCCTGTCTACATAGCAAGTTTCAGGTCAACCAGGGCTACATAGTTAGACCTTGTCTCAAAAAGCAAAACAAAACAATAATAAACAACAACAATAAAAAAGGTCTTAGAAATATTGGAAGTTTTTTCAAGTGTATTCCACAATTAATAAAATAAGTAATTATAAGCTGGACAGTGGAATCAGTACCCATGTAGCAGTAATATACCTGTTCTCTTAGATTGGATCCTAAGCACTGGTATGAGCCAAGGATTTTACACACAGAGATGGTCAGACATAGGCACTCCACAGCACAGGTTGTAGCTAAGTCTATGGATGAAAATATTGGAACAAAAATTCCAGAAAGTTCCAGATAGCAAGACTTCAGATAGAATTTGTCTCAAACAAAACAAGACTTGGATTTGCCACTTGACAAGCACTTAAAATGGAGTTGAATAAAGTGTAGGCGCACTGGGATGGAGCCTCCAACCACTTCAGGTATCCCCAGTGTCTCTCCAGAGCATGTAAGCATTGCTTGCCTTGTGTCTCATCTGTGGGTGTGTAGAGGGGCCTACTGTAGCTGTGTGTCTCCTGAACAGCTACAGATGTTTTTCTTCTCATCATTAATTCCTACAAATATCCATTTTTATTTCTAAATCCACAGGTGTTGGATTGTAACTGAGCAAAGTTCCTCCACCTTGTCTCAGATGGAGCCATTTTTGGTTTAACCTGAAACTGATCCCTTTTGTACCCCCATGTGAAAAGTCCCACAGGAAAGTACCCAATACCATTCTAGAAACACCCCAGTTAACCACATGTTTTTTGATTCTGTTAAACTGTTTTACTCCTATCTATCCATCTATCTACCCGTCTGTCCGTTCATCCATCCGTCCATCCGTCCATCCATCCATCCATACATCCATACATCCATACATCCATACATCCATCCATTTATCCATCCAGTCCAGGTTGACCTTGACATGGTTATGTAACTGAGGGATGAACTTCGGAGTGCTGGAATTACAAGGATGAGTTCACTACACTGGTTTTATGTGGTGCTGGGGATGGAACCCAGACTTTATACATGCTAGGGAAGCGCTCTATTGACTGAGCCACACCCCAGGGCCCTGATATCATCTTATATTAGGAACTTGTGCCTATGTCAATTTTGATATCTGTGGGGTATCCTGGAACTGAGCCCAGAAGATAGCCAAGGATGACTATACATTTCCTGGCTGAGTTCTCTTTGACAGACACTTGTAACAAGTCTTTCTCTGTCCCACCAGCTCACAAATGACGACATGGGGACTTGATATTATGAAAGCTCGGCCTTAGCTTAGGCTTGTCCTACTGGTTCTTATAACTTAAAGTAACCTGCTTTTATTAATCTACATTTACCATGTGGCTTTTTCTTTTCTTTCATTCTGTGTATCTGACTCCCTCCATGTCTTGTTAGCGTCTCCTCTGCACCCTGATTATCTCCTCCTACTTCCTCTCTCCGCCCGGAAGTCCCACCTGGGCCTCCTGACCAGCTATTGGCTGTTCAGCTCTTTATTTATTAAACCAATCACAGCGATATATCTTCATACAGTGTACAAATATCCTGCAACACTAGAACTAAAGGTATCCTAGTACTATGAGACTTTTTTTTTTCTGAGACAAGGTCTCATGTAGCTGAAGCTGACCTTGAATTCACTATATAACCAAGGATGACCTTGAACTTTTGACCCACTACCTCTCTGCCCCAAGTGCTAGGTTTATAGTCATGTGCCACTACCACTGTTTTATATAGTACTGGTTCATGAATACTAGGCCAGCTCTCTGTCAATGGAGCCACACCCCAATGAGATATGTTTTTAAATTCATATTCATTCATCCATCCATCTATCTATCTATCTATCTATCTATCTATCTATCTATTTATTTGTGTGTGCACACACATGCATGGATATACCATAGTTCACACAGGGAGGTCAGAAGGACAGCTCATGGGAGTTGTTGGACCTGGAGATGGAATGCAGCCTTGGTGGCAAGTGCCTTTACTTGCCAAGCCCCCTTGCCAGTGAGAGCTTGGTCTCAAATATCATTCTATTTTTTTTTCTTTTTTTCTGGAGACAGGATCTCATGCTGGTTGATCGTCATAGGCATTTGCTGGTTAAGTCTGGGAGAATTAGAATAATAAATAATGATTTAGAATAAGACTAACATCGTCTCCATGTTGACATGAGCAAACAGTTGAATAATAAGCTGACAAGGGAAGAAGGATGCTCTTTCTCCTCTAGAATTCCACTTGGTCAGGGGAGAAGGAACGCTGGAACTAGAAAAGCCAGGCTTTGGCTGACTTCACAGTGGTCATGGCTAGAGGACCATTTATGAGGCTGAAGGTAGCAGTGGGATATGACAGACAGAAGACATTGCATTTTCTCAAAATGTCTCTTCACATAGCATGCTAATTTCAAAGGCGAGCATAGTGACTTTGCTTGTAACCAATCCATTGGGCACCACCTAATCCAAGTGATCATCTTACCGTCATCAGGAACAGAGGCAACAGCCTCCTGCCCCCCTGCTGGGATGACTGAGGACACAATGTCTCTTCAGTGGGGTTCTTGCTCAACATACAGACCCACAATCTAATCATGAAAAATACCAGACACACCCAGTGTGAGGAACACTCTGCAAAGTAACTGGCCACTGCTCTTCAAAAATGTCACAATCGTGAAGAGCAAAGAATGAGGAAACTGTCTCAGCTCACAGGAGACCACGGAGACAGGCCAGCTCAATATATGATCCTGGGTTGAAAAAGGAACATCAGTGAGCCGGTTGGCAAACTTTAACTAGCGTCTGGAGATAGGTTAACAGTATTATACTTCTGTTTCACACTCTGGTTTTGCTGATTAAGCTGTAGCTATATAAGATGTCAGCATTGAGGGCTGGAGCTTAGGGCTAGAGCCTGGCTCTAGGTTCAGTCCATAGCACAAGAAGAAAGAAAAGGTTAGCATTTGGGAAAGCTGTAGTGCTGGGATCCAGTGCTCTACTGCTGAGCTACATCCTCAGCCCACGTGGAAGTCGATTTTTTAAAGAGGTCATTTCTTTCATTTTATTTTATTTTTATGTGTATGGGTGTTTTGTTTGCATATATCTGGGTACCATGTGTGTATGATGCTCTCAGATCTCCGGAACTGGAGTTCAAATGGTTGTGAGCCATTTTGTAGGTGGTGGGAATAGAACCCAGGTTCTCTGGAAGAGCAGCCAGTGCTCTTAACCACTAAGCCATCTCTCCAGCCCCATGTGTGATGATTTTAAATGTTTGAAATGATCGAAAATGAAAAAAAAAAAACCAAACACACACACACACACACACACACACACACACATATATATATATATATACTTTTTAAAAGGCAGTACATGGGATGGGGTGGTAGCTCATTTGGTAAAGTGCTTGCCTAGCATGCACGAAGCCACAAGTGCAACCTTGAGTTCGTAAACTGGGTGTGGTAGTGCATGCCTGAAATCCTAGCACTTGGGAGGTGGAGGAGTTTGGATCAGAAGCCCAAGGTCGTCCTCAGCTACACAGAGAGTTGGAGATTACCCTGGGTTACTGAGACTCAAAACAAAACCCACACCAGAATAGTGTGTGTGTGTATGGGGGGGGGTGTAATTGCAAAGTAAGCTATGTTTTGATGCTAAAGTTCGAACCCCTTAAACATTAGCCAGAGTTTCTAATCTTTATCCCCCTCTAGGCAATGGAAAGCCTCGGACATTGACCTTTATCATGCCTCAAAGGGAAGTCTTTGGGCACACACTGAGTAGTCAGATAGTAAAGGCTCATTAGATGTTTGAACTGAAAAGCAGAACATACATTAAATGGATTAAGCCTGCCCCAGTTCTGGAATTTTCTGATCACAGCTTCTGGCTGCTATTTCTATGTTTCAGAGATCTCTAGCACGGTCTTGAGGACCACAGGGCTTGACACTTTCTACCTTCAGAGACTGGTCCCAGAGTGCTATAGTTCCAGAGATGACCAGGGACAACTCTAGGTCAGGAAGATAGCTATGGTTACTCACTGGGGTCCTAATGCTTTGGTGGCTAACCAGACTTGTTAGACAGAGTGAACGGCTCAGTATCTGTCTGGCTTCCAAGCCTGGCCACTTCAGCTGGGACACAGGCTCTGACCACAGAGAGCTGCTTCCAGAGTCTTGGTTCAGAGGAACAGGAATCAGAACATGGGTGCTGGGCTGAGCTGGAGGCTCTGAGTGCATCCTCCGAGCCTGTTCTTCTCTGTGTCTCTGTCTCTGGCCCTCTCTGTATCTCTGTCTCTGTCTCTGTCTCCTGGAGTTTGGACCCCTAGGGTTGTGCATGCCAAGTAAATATTCTACCACCGTTCCTCACGTCCAGCCATACTCCCCACTTTGAGTTTGGTACAAATCTTCACTGAAACCTGGAACAGGCCGGTGCCTCTGGAGGCCATTCTGGCCCTACATTTCTGTTTCCAGAGCTGCAGATGTCCCTACCCACTGCTCACCTACACAATTTTTTTTTTTGGTTGGAAGTTTTTTTTTTTCCTTCCTTCCTTTCTCCGTCCCTCCCGCTCTCACTTCCTCTCTCCCTCCCTCCCCCCCTCCCTCCCTTCCTCCCGCCCTTCCTTCCTTTGACTGGGTCTCATGTAGCCCAGGCTAGCTTCAAGCTCACTGTGTAGCTGAGGCTATCCTTGAACTTCTGATCCTCCTACCTCCACGTCCTGAGTGTTAAGACTGTAGGCTTGCACCACCATGCCTAGCCTACTTGGAGGTTCCGACTTATGATATCTCCCCTTCTAGATGAAACCAATCCTCAGTTCTTACTGCTGCTATGCACACCACTTGACCCCTGAGAAGGAACAAGTCCTAAGAAAGTATGGAAGCCAGCCACGAATGGAGACAACCTCAACAACAATGTCTGAGTTTTCTTCCCGCCTCCTCAGCCCCCTGAGAAGCGTTGAGGATAGGCACACAGGACTGGCTCTGGAATCCCACGGCTGTGTGACTCTGAACTGGAGCTGCCTTCGCTGGATTTCGGTGAACGGAACCCTGGAAGAGAGGTGGAAGCTGATGATTTCTTCCTGGGGTTTCTGCTTTCGGCCCCTCCATTTTGTGGCACCAGGAGCCCTGTGACAAAGGCAGAAGGAAGCCAGGCCCATTCCTGGAGGACTTGAAGGGTTTGCTCTTGGCTGTGGCTCTAGGGAGGGATTGTCTCTGCTCTGTCTGCAATTAGGGCTGAGTCAGAAGCGAACATGCCATGTGTTAAAATAAGAGCGGGTGTTTCTGAGAAGGGAAGTCCCAGAGCCTGCCAGGCCGGGATTAGCTGTTGATAAGGGGCCTGGCATTGTTCTAGCCCTCCCCTGAGGCCCACACACATCCTAGAAGAGAAGCCAGGTCCCTTGGCTGGGACAGTTGTGGGCAGAGCTGGAGGGGCTGTCCTGGAGGCCATCTGTGGCTGTGGCTGTGAGGAGGGCAGCACAATGGGCAAGCACAGAGCTTATCCTGGTGCAGCTTTGCTTTTACAGCCTGGGCCCTGTCTTGTCCTGCAGCCAGTTCTCACTCCTAGGCAAGAGTAGAGGCGAGTCAGGACAGTGGAGGAGACCCCTGAAGGCCAACCAGGCCAATCTGAAATGCTGTGTAAACCCAGCAATCCGGGCCAGCCACGTCCTTAACCCCAAGGTCAAAAGCAAGAGCCAAGGGATGGGGAGGGAGAGTGGGGACCTCTCCAGTTTAGACTCTTCAGTCTTAAAAAACAAAGGCTGACAGGAATGTGAGGAAACCACTGTTTACTTGGTTCTCCTGAGTGCCCCACTCAAACGTGGCCTAAGACACTTCTGGGCTAAGGAAGAAGGGGGAGGGGTGCTGAGGTGGAAACTGGAGATGGGGGTGAGAACACGGGGTTCTTGGGAAGTTGTGGGGAGGAGGCCAGCTCTCTTTCCACGTCCCTGAGGATGCAGGTGTTGGCCACTCCGGGGTCCAGTGGGAGCTGAGAAGGAGGGCAGAGGGTCTTCGTGGGACAGCAAGGGCCTGGACTTAGTGTCCAGCCAGGAAGGTGGCCATGAGGGCAAAGGGCATCAAGGTTGGATGGTGGCAGATGGGACCACCAGTGGTGGCCTAGGATAGAAGGACATGGAGAGGGCTGCATGGAACCAGGGGTCAAGGTTTTGAACCCAGCTCCTGACTGGCTAAGGTAGAAATATTCTTGGAAATAAGGTTGTCCATTTTAATCCTCCCTGTTCATGGCCTCAATACTTCTTTCTCCACGTGGCTGCACCAGGCTTTTCGTGACCTTCTGGAAACAGAACACACTTCCTGCTACTCAGACATCTACTCCCTAGATCCTAGATTCTAGGGAGTAAACGTGGCTGGCCCTGAGTGCCACAGGCCTGGCCAGGTGAGACAAGCCCACAGGGACCAGGGGATCCTCCAGCCTCCTCAGCAGCTATGAGGAGGAAGCAGTTCTTACAGCCCAAAGCAGCAAACCGGGAGATAGGGAGGGAGGGTGGGCAAGGAAACCATCTGATGCTGGGCCTCAGGGGGCCAGAGCTGGGGGAGAACTGGGAAAGAAGAGTGGCAGGGCAAAGGTACCCACATCCTACCATTTACAAGTGAGCCGAACTCGTGGCTGGAGAGATGGCTCAGGGGTTAAGAGCACAGGCTGCTCTTACAGGGGACCCAGGTTTGATTCTCAGCCCCTTCATGGTAGCTCGTGACCATCCAAAACTACAGTTCCAGATCTGGTGCCCTCTTCTGGCCTGCTTGGGCACTGCATGCCTGTGATGCATAGTCACTCACTCAGGCAAAACACTCATACACACAAAAGAAGTCTAAAAAAAGGAATGAGTGGTTGGACTTTATAAATTAAGACTCTCCAGCTGTCACCCCAGCATTTGGGAGGTGGGGGCAGGAAGATCGGGGTTTAAGGTCATTCTTGCCTACATACCAAGTTTGAGGCCAGGCCACATGAGATGCTCACTCAAAAACAAACAAACAAACAAACAAAAACCCCATAAGACAGACAAAAAAAATAAATAGAATTCCCATGAAGACACTATAATCTGTTTTCCACCAACTAACACAGCAAAATGTCTGATTTCTCTAGGGGGTCATTTTGAAGATTTTATTATTTATTTTTCCTTTTTTCCTCCCTGTTTTCATGTATTTTATATATGTGTGTATGTGTGTGTGTGTGTGTGTGTGTGTGTATGTTTGCATGTGTGTGGGTGCAAGTGCACATAGTTTGTGTGTGTATGTATGTGGAGGGCCGAGTCTGATGCTGGGACTCATCTTCCACAGGCCTGGCTGGTTTCATGTCAACTGGAGTCCTTTGGGAAGAGGGAACCTCAGTTGCGACAATGCCCTCATCACACTGGCCAGTGAGCAAGCCTGTGGGGCATTTTCTTGATTGACAATTGACGTGGGAGGACCCAGCTTTTTGGGGGCGGTGCCAACCCTTGGCAGGTGATCCTGGGCACTGTAAGAAAGCAGACTGAGTAAATCATGAGCAGCAAGCCAGTGAGCAGTGTTTCTCCATGGCCTCTTCATCAGTTCCTGCCTTGAGTTCTTCCTGCCCTCGCCCATTCACGGTGAACTGTCACTGGGATGTGGAAGCTGAAAGAAACCCTTTCTTCCCCAAGTTGCTTTTGATCACAGCTGTACTAACTGTGAACCCTGACTAAGACACCCACCTATTCAATGAAGCAGGGTTTCTCAGTCAGACCCAGGGCTTGAAGCTATGACTTGTCTCACTAGCCAGCTTGTCCTGGGGGTTCCCCTGCCTGCTTTTGGAGGCTGGAGTTATAGGGAGACTGCCACAGCCACACGGTATTT
>CABHPH010150978.1:0-29368 GCA_902168325.1 Peromyscus nudipes | reverse complement strand
CACACACACCACACACACACACACACACACAAACACACACACACCACGTACACTCGCTGAATAAATTAAATTTAATTTAAAAATTAAAAATAATACAAAAAGAATGGAACCAATATGATGGCATACACTAATAATACAATTGGGAGAATCAGGAGTTCAAGGCCATTCTTAGCTACAAAGTGAGCCAAACAAACAAATACAAACAAACTCAATCAAATTAAAATAAAATAATTTAAAAGTAAAATTTCATATTGCTTAGCTACAAGAAGCTGAAAGTGGGGATTGGAGAGATGGCTCAGCGGTTAAGAGCACTGGCTGCTCTTCCAGAGGACCTGGGTTCAATTCCCAGCACCCACATGGCAGCTTATAACTACCTGTAACTCCAGTTCCATGGGATCCAACACCTACACACAGACACACATGCAGGCAAAATTGTTGAGAAACAATTTCTGATTATTCAAGTAAGGGTTTTTGGTGACAGCTCAATTATCAAACCATCATCTACTCCGTAATTCCCTCATTCAGAGAGAACCCTGCCGCAGCTTTTAGACTCTTCAGAATTGTACAATCATCCCAAGTCACTTTTAAACATTTCTACCACGTGCAAAGAAACGCTTTACCTCTCAGGCCTGTATTAGTTCCTCTTCTCATTCCTATGTCAGAACATCTGGCAAACACATCTGGAAGGAGGAAGGGTTCACTTGGGGAACAGCCCCTGTGACACAGCTGCAGTGGCCACAAAAGCGTGAGGCAGCTGGTCCCACTGTATCTGTGGTCCAGAAGCAGAGAGTGGTACATAGAGAGCTAACCTGTAAGACCTCAAGATAGACCACGCCTTCCACAAGGCTCCATCCTAAAGGTTCCGCAACCTTCCAAAGCAGTGTACCAGCTAGAGACCGACCAAGTGCTCAAACACATGAGCCTATGAATCACATGTCATATTAAAATCATAACATGCATCCTCCTCTTCACTCTGGCCTGAAACCCACACATCTCTCTCTTCATGGAATTGTCCATATTTCAAAAATGGAGTCAGAATACACTGGCCTTAGAAAAGGCTTATTTCCTAAAGTTTTTGAGGTTCATTCATATTGTAGCATGCACTGGTTCTTTGCTCCTTTTTAGTAGATGAAAGATGTCCCACCATGTATCTACACCGTATTTTGCTCATTTGGTCATTAGTTCCTGAATATTTGATTGTCATAAATAATGATCTTATGACTATTCATGTGCAAGGTTTGGCATAGTCTTTTTTTTTTTTTCAGATCTCTGAGGTGTATAGCTCAGAGTGGAATTGCTGAGTTATTTGGGTAATTATGAGTTGGAAAGTCTGTTACCTGCAGCTAAAAGCATCCTGATAGAAACCTAATGTCTTAGTTTGATTTATGATTGCTGTGATGCTGTGACAAAACACCATGACCAAAAGCCCCCTGGAGAGGAAAGGGCTGATTTTACCTTAGAGCTTACAGTTTATCATCCAGGGACATCAGGGCAGAGACACAAAGCAGGAACAGAAGACAGGAACTGAAGCTGAGGCTGTGGAGGAATGTTGCCAGCTTTCCTTTACACTCAGGACCATCTGCCTAAGGGGCAGCACCACCCATAAGGAGCTGGGCCCTCCACATAAATGAAGGAAATGCCCTTGAGGCTTTCCAACATGTCAATAAATAGAGCCATTTTTTTTCAACTAAGTTCCCTCTTCCCAGATAAGTCTAACTTGTATCAAGTTGAAAAAAACTAACCAGAATATTAAACAAGCAATACAAAGGGTGCTTTGATGTCTACACATACTCAGCTGCCAGTGGAAGGCATTTTCTGTCCTTGATGTTACTAAAAAGAGACATTTTACATTAGACTTATCAAGGGTCGTTTATTTTGTTTAATTTTTGTAATACCCTGTGTGAGGTGATAAATATTTCAGAATCCCGAGATACTATGATGGGACCTGCAGTCTCCTGGTCAGTCTTGGTCAGAGTAGAACAGTGTAGCCTTTCCACAGTAATCATGTCATCCACTAGCCCCATTTTCATGGTTCCTTTTCGTGAATGAAAAGTTTTGGTAGCCTCAAGAATATGTTTTAACGTAGCTGTCATTCCAAAACAGGTCAGTTCTAGATTCTTTCTCCATAAGCTTCTATCCCTTATCAAATTTAGAAGTGATTGTCAGGAAAAGGCTAGCAGTTTGGAAGGGATGAGACACAATATTCTGGAGGCTACAGATGAAGGAATAAAGAAGGAAGGAGAGATGAGGAAAAAAAAACACACGCCATCTTTTAGGACCCATACAAAAAGACCCATAGAAAACCATTTCTGTCTCTTTCAAGAACACTGGGCAGAGGGTCATCTTGCTAGCTATCCATGCTGATTAGATTGGGAGAGTTATTTTTAATAAATAAATAACTTTGTTTTCATTTAAGTGTGTGTGTGTGTGTGTGTGTGTGTGTGTGTGTGTGTGTGTGAATTCAGGTGCCCAGGGAGACCAGGAGAAAGCATCAGATCCCTTGGAGCTCATGCTACGGACGGTTGTGACCCACCTGGTGTGAGTGCTGGGAATCAAACTCCGGTCCTCTGGAAAAGTCTAAGTCATGTCAGGCATTCCAAACAAAGAGGATTTAATCTCGTGGGGAATTGGTTGCACAGATGTTGGAAAGACAAAACACAGATTCTTGAGTAACTCGGAAATTAAAAACATAGAAGCAGAGGGACAGGGTAGGCTAGAGGGTGCTCAGCTGTAGAGCACTTGTCTAGTGTATATGAGGTCCTGTTCCTGGAAGCCATGGTGTTTTACCGAAGACTAAGCTGGGATGACCGTCAGAAGATGTGGTAGTTGGAGCCTACTGTTTGCACATGTTGAAGCACTGAGGAGGAATCAGAGAATGGGAAGAAAGTTTCTTGTAGGTTTGTATCCCACTGTCCAATTCTCCTTTAGTGTTTTGATAAACAGACCTATCAGAAAGCTGGTAAAGGAGATTGAGAAGTCTAGATTTCCGGTCTCAGTCCCAGAATCCCAGAACAGAATATAGAATTGCCCTCGACATCCATTCTCATAACGGTGGTTCAGTAACAAGCTCTTTGGTCAATATCCATGTACAATCTACTCTTCCTTGACATTTCACACAGCAGTAACAACGTGTTTCCATGCAATGAGACACAACCATCTTTGCTACAGATGAAGACAATCCAAAAAGGCAAGGATCAGAGTCCCACGGTCCCGTCCCTGCCTCAGACTGTTGTGAATTCTTCTCCTCACTTCCTTCACAATGCCACAGGGCTTCTGTAAGCCAGCGATGAAATTATAACGTCAGGTAGCAACAATAAAAGCTTCTATAAAACTGGTTCATCAATCCATTCCAGCATTCTACTAAGCCAGATGCATTACTTCTTTTGCTATGAAATAAAGTCTATGACCAGAACTCAAGATCACAGCTAAGACATTCCAGACATCCACAGACAGTAATGCAGCCAAAACCCTGCAGGGAAGAGAAAATGCCCTCTAGAGTAAGGGTCTGTTTCAACAGTGCCAACAGCTTCTACCCTTCCGAAAAGGCGTCCAGTGGAGCTACCCTGCCTGCAGGAGGCCCTCACAATTAGACTCAGTGTGTGTCTCTGCTTTCAACAGATTACACATTCTGTGATGCTGCAACTCACTTTACCTTGGTGAGGAAAAGGCCATATCCGGAGCAATGCATGGACTGCTAAAATGAACATATTGCACATGGGCCATTGAGTAAGCAGCAGAGAGGGTGGAGGGGCAGCTCTATCCACAAGTAGGGTGCATCCTGTATTCATTTGAGTATTGAGAGCTTACTGGAAATGTCACTGAGTGAATAATCACATAGGGTGGAAATATCTTCATACCCAGAGCCCTTTCTGAGACACCCACCCCCACAGCACTTCTCCAGTTTCCAGGGGCTCCAGAGATGTAGAAAATGCCAGGATTTCATTTCCAAAGCAAAAAAGAAGTTGTTGCAGTTTGCACCTCCCACTATCAGGAATATCTATAGATTCTGCACATCTATAGATCCTGTGTGTGGTGAGTTAGCCCACCAATAAGCCGAGTTGAGGCTTTAAAGGCCCGAACTTGTCATTTTCTATCAGAAGCCACCATTTGACCAACACAAGCATTTTGCTGCAAGCCAGCATATGTAAAGATTCGTTAGGATTCCCCTGTGTGCCACACTTGACAAAACACAGGATTTCATCTGGGTCTCAGAATTCATTTTAACATAGCGACAGGCAAGTCAACACCATATTGTTTCCTACATGCTCCATTTCTAACACCCTAATCAAACAGACTTGACAGGGCTGAAGATATTCTGAAGAGACACATGGCTCCCTCACTATGGACCCCAATAAATGGGAAATTCTTCCCCAGGAACCTTGTGCTGGGAAGAGAGAAAGCCTAAAGTCTGGGCCAGCCAGAGAGGACACTTTTCTCCGAGAAAGAGATTGACCACTTGACAGGCCATCGTACAGACGGGCAATGGCAAGTCAGTGGTGGTCAGGACCACACCTTGACTGGGGACTGCTTAAACATGCATAACCTTGACCTTCTACTTAAATGTCACCCTCACTTCAGGACTCAAAGATGGATTAGGAGAGTGGTCATCCGATCTCCCTTGTCTCTTCCCAACGGGGCCACATTAAATAAATCTCCCTTTTCTGCTTATCACTGTTAATTTGGCTTTTTAAATTAGCTCATCAAGGGTGACCTAACCCTATTTGTTAAAGCACAGGTTGTGACCCTGAGTCCAGTAACAGTAGGAGGGCATGAGTCATGTTCTAGTCAAGAAAACAGAAACCATGCCAGGCACACCAAGCGCAGAATCAGCTCCACGGGCGTGGGGAAGCTGAAAAAACAAAAGGGTGAGGCCTGAGAAACCAAGAGGTTTCCTAGTAGGCAGTAAGGACCATCCCCAGGGCTGTAGACTGACAGAGCAGAGTGTGGGGAAGTTCTTGGAGCTGGAGGGAGGTGTTCCACTCAGATGCTGGTTGTGATGGTGGAGGCAGGGGGTCCAGGGCAGCTCATGTTCCACTGCTGAAGGCCAGGAACTGTCAGCAGAGCAGGTCCAATGTGGGCAGCTTTGCTCTGCTGGTGCCTGGGCCTCAAAGGTAGGCACCAGCAGAGTGCCCTCGGACGTTGAAGTGTACAGAAATCTCTTGGGGTAAGAAAGAAAGGAGAGAGCATGGTTGGCTGTACAGCCACCAAGGGTCTCCAACACAGCTACTGCTACTGCCTTTATACAAGCGCAGCGTGGCCTGAGGGAGCATAATTAAGTGGGCAGCAGGGCGCTCTTCCACAGCTGCCAGCCGTACTGATTGGCATTGGAAAGCAGGAAGGCAGCCCACCCTGTCTCCTTTAAGAGCCAGCTGGCAAGGGAGTCTGAGAAGGGAGCTCAGAGAGCTTCTTCAGTCTCAAACAAGGAAGGGGTATGGAGCAGAGAGACAGCAGGGAGACAGTGGAGACAGAAGCCCTGAGTCCCATATGGTCCTGAGACTGGCAAGCCCCAAGAGGCAACTTGGCCTTCCTTGTGGATTTGCTTAATTTAAAAGGGTAGGTAGCATCGTTGGCCATAAAAGGTAGTTCTGGGCTCGCAAAATAGCTCAGCCAGTAAAGTGTTTGCCGCACAAGTATGAAGGCCTGAGTCTGCTCTCTAAATCCAGGTGGGAAAGTCCCATAGACCTGGGTTTAGGGAGATGAGATGACTCGGTGGGTGGGTGGAGATGATTGGTACCAAGCCTGATACAATGACTTTAGTCCTCAGAACCCATGTGGTGGAAAGGGAGAACTGGATCCTCAAAATTGTTCTCTGACCTCCACATGTTCCCAGACTCCTAAAAAACAGAATGAGACAAACAGAAATTAATGTAAAAAAAAAAATCAAAGGCAGATATAGTACCATTTGAGTAATCCCAGCACTGAGGAGGTGGAGACAAGGGGATTCTTGGGAGTCCCTGTACAGCCAGACTAGCCTAATTGAAACATAAATGGAGTCAATACCTACACAAATGCTCTGGGCACCCTGAATGCCATTTTAACCTGAGACATTGTTGAGACAGCCGATCTGTGTTGAGAAGCTGCAAAAGAGTTTTGTCTGCCCTGAAATATGTCATCCCGGCTGCACATTCCATACAGATACAATCATGAGTGAAGGGAAAGTCCTGGAACATGTGCGTGGTAGACAGGCTCATTGCCACCCACCAGGCCAGCCAGCAATACAGCTATGATCTCTTAATATGAGTCAGATATCAGGTGCTAGGACAGTGGTCCTCAACCTTCCTAACGCTGCGACCCTTTAATATAGTTCCTCATGATGTGGTGACACCCCCAACCATAAAATTATTTTCATTGCTACCTCAAAATTGTACTTTTGCTACTGTTACGAATAGTAATGTAAATATCTGATATGCAACCCCTGTGAAAAGGTCTTTTGACCCCTGTAGGGTCCCAGGCCACAGATTGAAAACCACTGTGCTAGAGGAAGAGTTAAGAGACGATTTAAATTTCATACTCGTGGAGCAAGTTGGGGATGAGAACAGGAAATCCAAAGAGTCCAGGAAGGCACAATGGCAGAGTGTGAGCCTCAGAATCTGCTGCCCAAGTGGAGAAGTAGCTCCTTGGCTACTGGGGCACATTTTGTGGGGCAAGACAGGGCTAAGCAATCTTGGGAGTGTCCCACAAGAAGGGACAGTGGGGCTTTTACCTGAGTTCTTCGGTGGCTTTAATTTTCCTTTGACTTGTTTGTTTCACAGGCACATGGAGGTCAGGCTGTCGGGCGCCTTCGTCCTGGCAGATGCTGGTAACACATGCTGTATGCAGATCGTGAAGGCCACTCCAGGTCCCTTTGCTAGTCATTGTGCTTCTGAGCTGAGAAAACACACGTTTATGACAACAACGATTTCTGTAGAAGTGATGATCTCTCCATCTCCTACATTATGAAGAAGAACCCTTGCCTTGATCTGGGGACAGACAGGCCACAGGACACCAGGATGCCCAGCGGTTCCTTCTAGATCTGCAATGGGAACAATGCGCTCTCAGTGGCTTCCAAAGAAGAACTCTCTAGGCTTACCCTGCTGTTTCCTCTTTCTCCTTCGACACATTCCATTAGCAATCTTAGGGATGTGCTTTCTTGAGTCACCTTCAACAGGTGTCCTGTTCATCCTTGAAGGAGTGCCACTCCACTTAGCTAACCCAGATAAGGCACCATGTGCATGTGCTGTGCCTGCTCCTTGACCAGGGAGCTCGGGGAAGGGGGGGATTCACATTAGCTTGTTCCCATCCATCCCACTGCTTGTTGTAATCTGCCCCTGGAACTTACATCAAGGTGATGGGTGTCGACTAGAAAGTAGGTCAGTGGCTTCCGAGGGTTCCTGGCCTGTGCTGTCAACAAAAAAAGGCAAAATCTTTAAGTGGATTGCCAGCAAAGAATTATCAAGCCACTGAAAATGTTCCACCACATAGAACTCTTTCTTCTAAGGCAATAAAGGGGACTGAAGTGGTTCAGTGGTTAAGGGCACTTGCTGCCCAACACCCACCTAGAGGGCTCACCATAACTGCCTATAACTCAAGTTCTGGGGAATCCAAACTCCCTATTCTGTTCTCTGAGGGTACAGGTTCACCTGCAGGCAAACTGTGAATGTACTGACAAGCAGACAAACGTTCATCCACATAAAATAAGAACAAACAAATAAATCTTTAGGACAATGGAGGGAATTTTTGTCTGTAAGACAGTGTTTTGTGCCGGGCGGTGGTGGCGCACGCCTTTAATCCCAGCACCAGTGCTGGCCGCAGCAACAGGCTGTTTCCTTAACCACGTTTATAGACATCTACTCTGCCCAACACCTGTGGTCTCAACCTGTGTTTTTATCACGACAGGAACAGAAAACAGGACCTATGACCCAGACACCGGGGAACTCGTGTGCAGGTATGTTTACCTCCCCTTTCCTTAAGAAAATGATATGAGGCTGGGAGGTGGTGGTGCACGCCTTTAATCCCAGCACTCGGGAGGCAGAGCCAGGCGGATCTCTGTGAGTTCGAGGCCAGCCTGGGCTACCAAGTGAGTGCCAGGAGAGGCGCAAAGCTACACAGAGAAACCCTGTCTCAAAAAACAAAACAAAACAAAAAGACAGTGTTTTGTTATGGAATCTACACCAGCCTCAAACTTACAAAGCAGCCCAGGCTGACCTCGAACTCATGATTCTTCTGTCTTTGTCTCCAGGTACTATACCTATACCACTACACCTAGTCACAAATCACATTGGCCTCTCATCCCGAATAAACAAAGCAAAGCCAGGAATTTACATGCCTCATTGCCTAACCTCTGAACAGTCCCACAAGTGAGGTCTCACATCCACTGATTCTTAGCCAGGAACTGCATGTGCAGAGTGGAGTGTGCTGGGTAGAAGAACTGGGCGAGTGTAGACAGAGGAGCTGGGCAGTGGAGTCAGTGGGAGGGGTGCTGGAAGGGAGATAATAGAGCAAGTGGGCTGTAACTTACCTGCCCTCCCAAAGTCCTATTACAATAATGATAAAAAAAATAGCATTTTATGGATGGAGAGATGGCTCAGAAGTTAAGAGTGTTTGCTGGTTTTGCAGAGGACCCAGGTTTGGTTCCCAGCACCTATGTTGGGCAGCTCATACCCAAGTGTAACTCCAGCTTCAGGGAAATCTGACACCTTCTTCTGGCATCTAGGGGCACCTGTACACATGTGCACACACCAACACACAAATACACACGGATAATTAAAAATAAATCTTAAAAAACAGAGATAGCATTTTCAAGGAAAACATCCAACATCCATAATTGTGTTAGAGAGACTATCTCAAGTAAACTTCATCTTGTGGGGTTTTTGAGAAATTTTATTATAATTCACCGAATTATAAGAGGTGAAATGATGCAAAGATAGTGAAAGAAACAGGTTAACTACTTTTTAGTCCTCTAGGCAATCAATGTTCATAGACTGGTGTTATTCAACTCCCTTTCACATATATGTGTGTATGTATGTTTTACATACACACATATATATACATAAATGATAAACAGATGTAAACAGATGGTAGACAGGTAGATAGATGGTTGATAGATACTTAGAAAATAAGATTTTAATGAACATTGTCTTATACAAATGGGTTCATGGATATTATACTATTATTCTGTAACCCCTTTCTTATTAAATATGCCATGTGTGTACCCCTCAAATCTAACTCATTTGTTTTAGTTGACACATGACACAGAGTATCATGTCATGAATTCTGGTTGTTTCTTGGTATTTGTACCAATAAGCAATGAGGCAAAAAATTCTATACACATTTATTTTTGTATGTTAGTACCTTTGTTATGTGGTAGGTTCACACACATGAAACTGATAGGCAAAATGTATACATTTGCTTTATCTCCATCTAGAAGCATAAGCAGTTCGTTTGCTATACTGCTTGACAATTCACTTATAACTATTGCAACCATCACCTCCAGATATTTCAGTGGGACTCCTAAATGGCTACAAAACCTCTGCCATACCTAAAATAATTTAAAATATTTTATAATATCACCCAATACTTAACACATTTTCAAACCTCCCCCAACTATCCATCAGAATTTTTGTTCTGGCCTGGATTCAAGCTAGATTAATGTACTACATTTGATTTTTATACCTATTGGTCTCTGTTACCTATAGAGATGAAAAGCCTATCCAGGTTTTTGTTTTTAATGACATTGTCTGGCCAAGGTATCTTCTAGAATGTATGACACTTTGGAGCTCTCTGATTATTCCAGCCATACTATTTAACTCCAATCTTCAATTCCAATGTGTCTGAAGCTGTTATTTAAGTCTAGAGGCTTGTTTATCTTCAAGGTCCACACTCCTGTCAAGAATAACAAAATGAAATGCACATGAGCTGAATATACAGGAAATATCTGCTTTCAGCCTTTACACTGTGGATTGCTCCCCCAGCATCATAGTGCCACACAGCTCGACACCCCAATGCCAGTTTCCCTGCATCACAACTGCTCTGTGCTTTGCGTTTCTTTTAAGTTTTTTCAGTTTGATTGTTTTCTTTTAAGTGGTTTACCTTTGTTTGTGTTTTCTTGACTGCTGGGGAAGTTCATTATCTGGAGGGCTGTTCATTTCTGTGAACTGTGTTTTTGTGTTCTGTATCTGGGGCATATAATTCAATTTAAAAATTAAGCTCATATTCTCTGGGGGTAAAATAATAGCAACTTCTTTTTCATCCTTGCAACAGTATAATGAAGATGTGTGGTAGGCAGGAGATGACTTGGGCACATGGCTCTGCCCATCTTGGGCTCTTCGCCCGTGCTTCAGAAAGATGTGTGGAAAGGCAGCACAGTCCCCGTAGCCTCCTCAGCTCTGGCAATGACATGGTTACTTCATTAGTGAAACAGTCACATAACATCATTAGATGACCCCCGGTTGGACAGCCACTCTCTGGAAGTGGCACAAGAATTCATAGCCATCTCTGCTGCTACCCTTTGTCCAGTTTTCCCATGGGTTTTTTCATCTTTTTCTGTCCTATGAACAAGATTTCTCTGTATACATAAAGGTTTGTAATTCATATGCGCTACATTGCACTACATTTTTGTGTATCTGTGTATTAGTCATGCTTAGATTCTATTTAGTATCTTTTGCCACACAGTTTAAAAATTCTTATTCGGATAAATATGTGTATACATAAACACTTGCATATATAGGCATACATACAAATAAATAGAAACATATAAAATTATATATATATTTCCATTGTATTATGGATTTTTCTTTCATTTATTGATTTTGTGTTTTGTTTTGTAATTTTGAAACAAGACCTCTCACATAGCCCAAGCTGGCCTGGAGTTTGCTATGTAGCTGAGGCTGGCCTTGAACTCTAGTATCTACCCCAAGTGTCGTGATTACAGGTGTGCACCACCACACCTAGACCTCTTTCTTTTTTCCCTTTTCTTACTAAGAAGTTACTCCTAAAATTATGCAAATAGTATTACAAATTTTCTTCTGGAATTTCTGTTATGTAGCTTTCTGCACCTTAATCAACCTGGACTTTTTTTTTTTTTACATGTAGGACAAATTAAATTCTAGGTTTGTTTCCCTCTACTTGGATAGCACCTGGTCATTACTGGTTGTCAAACAAGCTACCTTTTCTGAGATGATTTGCTGGACCACCATTTGTATGCTGTCTTGAGTTTACAGATAATCATGAATCTAATTTCAAGCTCCATTTTTGTCCACTGATTTTTAAACATTTACTTCTCTACACAAGCCATGCAATGTTATATTTAGCTCTAGGAAAATTGGAAGCCCATCGACATTGCATTCAAATAACTTGGAATGACTGACAGGTTTTTCAAATGAAAACTTCCCATATAAGAGCATGGACCATGTCTCCATTTACTCATGCTTTTTGATATTGAATAATATTTAGGAGTTATACTCATAAGCATGATGAACATTTTGATAAGTTTACTTCTTTCTATATGTTACAATTTTTGACATATAGATGAAATTTACATTTTAAACATTTTTTTCAATTTATTCATTCTGTGTGTGTGGGGGGTGTACTTGTGGAAGTCAGGGGACAGCTTGTGGGAGTTGGTTCTCTCCTTCCAGGATGTAGGCTATGGAAATTAAACTCAGGTTCTCAGGTTTGGCAGCAGACATCCTTACCCATTGTCTTAGTTAGGGTTTCTATTTCTGTGAAGAGACACCATGACCACAACAACACTTATAAAGGAAAACATTTAATTGGGGTCGGCTTATAGTTCAGAGGTTTAGTCCATCGTCATAATGGTGGGAAGTATAGCAGACATGGTACTGGAAAGGTAGCTGAGAGTTCTACATCCAGATTGGCAGACAGCAGGAAGAGAGTGCCACACTGGACCTGGCTTGAGCATCTAACACCTCAAAGCCCACCCCCAGTGATACACTTCCTCCAACAATGTCACTAAGGACATACCTCCCTATAGTGCTACTCCCTATGAGTCAATGGGGCCATTTTCATTCAAATTACCACATTCCACTCCCTGCACCCACCAGGCTTATAGCTATAGCATAACGCAAAATGCATTTAGTTCCACTTCAAAAGTCCCCAGAGTCTATAAAAGTCTCAACATTGATTAAAAGTCCAAAATCCAAAGTTTCTTCTGAGACTCATGGCAATCTCTTAACTGTAATCCCCTGTAAAATCAAAACAAAAAGCAGATCACATATTTCCAAGAAACAATGACACCAAATCTACATCACCATTCCAAAATGGAGGAAAGTGAGCATAAGGAGGAAATACTAGACCAAAGCAAGACCAAAACTCAGCAGAGCAAACTGCAAACTCTGCATCTCCATGTCTGATGTCAAAGCACTCTTCAAAACTCCAACTTCTTCCAGCTTCATTGACTACAACATACTTCTTCCTTTGGGGCTGGTTCCACACCTTGTTAGCAGCTTTCCTCCACAGGTGTCCCACAACTCTGGCATTTCTAATATTTTGGGGTCTCCAACACAATCTATACAATGGTCTCTCCATGCTGCCATGCAGGGACACCCCTGCCACCTGCATGGTCTCAGTGGCTTTCTTAACTGCATAGGGAGATTCCATAACCCTTTTCTGTGTATCTTGACTTTAAAGCCAGAACCACCTGTCTGAAACTGACCAAGTATTTCTGCTTGCTGGGACTGGTATCTGCCCCCCTCCCCTGAATTATATTTGCATAAGCTTTCTGTTCTTGATGGCTTCCTTTACTGCTTAAGCTTTCCTTTAATTCCTTTTTACAAGTTGGAAGCTTAGCTAGGTGCAGTCTTGCCCTGAGGGCATCACTCCCTTTATTCCATTTAGCGTCAGGCCTTTCTTTAAGCCTTCTATCTCCTTGAGCATAGAACTTGGCTCCAAAAATACATTTTCTCCTCAAACTGTATAGCTTATATTTTTCTTTGTCTAGCTTGCTCCTTTTTATTATAGTTATGTATAAGAGTGATAACTAATAACCATGTGGCACTGTCAATACTAGGCTGTCTTGAAATCTCCTCTGCTAATGCCATCAATCCAAAACTCTTCAATTTAGCCTCTGGCAAATTTTTAGGACAAGGGCAAAAGGCAGCCAGGTTCTTTGCCAAAATATCATAAAAATGGCCTAGAGTACTCACTAATATCCTTTCCCTCTGAAACCTCTTAATCTGAGCCCCTACAACCCACAGTCCTCAGCACTGTCTTCCATACTTCTACTAGGATAACCCAGTAGGCCCCACTTAAAGTATTCAATTGCTTTTTTCAGGAGGGAGGGTCTGTGACCTTCACAGGCAGAAGAGTGACAAGCCATGGGAGGCAAGAAGGTAGTTTGACACAACACAGTAGCTAGTGTTGGCTCAAACTTCAGGAGTCTAACCCTGAGATGTTTGTTTTAGGTATATTTAAGTACAACACAACCTGGTGAAAATTATTCTTTGACAATTAGCTCAATCCTGCATGTACAACAAAGTATGCCTAAATATCTGAGGATCAAAGTAAACTAAATATAGATCAGATGTGACTACACCAAAGTTCTTGGTAAAGTACACATGACACTTTCCATAAAGATAGGTTCCATAGATTGAATGAGAAAAACAAATTTGTGAGAAGGGTCTAGAGGAAGGTCCGGTACCGAAAAGTCCTCAGCCATACAGATTGTGCAAAGGTTACCAGGCTAGAAAGCACAAGGGAAGAAAACCTATCCAGCCTTCTGGGAAGAAAACAGGTTTTGCATTCATTCCCATGAAGAAACAACCCTGTGTGCTTAACATTCCAGGTTCCCCTGGTGGATATCTGTGAGTATAAAGAATTCTATGCTCTCCATAGCTTTCTAGTCCAGAATCCCAAAGTCTTCCATATTTCACCAACAAAAAGCATATTCAGGCCTGTCAAAGCAATACCCCACTGCTTGGTACTAACTGAGATCTCAGTCACTGCTCTATTGTATGAAGAGACACCGTGACTAAAGCAACTCTTAAAAAGGAAAGTGTTTAATTGGGGGCATGCTTACAGTTTCAGAGGGTTAGTCCATGATCATCATGGCAGGAAGCAGACATGCATGGTGCTGGAGCAGTAGCTAAGAGCTTTACATCCTGACCTGCAGGCATTAAGCAGAAAGAGATTGAGCCTGGTGATTGAGCCTTTAAAACCCCAAAGTCCATTCTTAGTGACACATCTCCTAATCCTTTCCAAACAGTTCATTAACTGGGGACTTAAGCATGTAAATAAATATATTCTTATTCAAACTTCCACAGGGTTGTCAACATAGAGTTTGGGAGTGAAGAAAAAATAGGATACTTAAGAAAATTTGTCAATATCAAATTTTTCATTAGGTTCAATCCTACTTCAAAAATGAAAGCAAAATGAAGACACTTTCAGAAGAATAGAAGCCAGAGTCAGAGCAGGAGGAGACACTGGCTATAGTCAATGCTAACTAAACAATGTTCTTTGAGATGCAGGATAACAGTAACACATGGTGTCAGTTTCTTTCCCTGTTGCCGTGATAAAGTACTCTGTGACAAAAGCAAGTTAAGAGAGTAAGAATTTATCCAAGGGTACAGTCCATCCTGTGAAGTCACAGTGGCAGGAGCTGGGAGCAGCTGGTCATTGCATGCACAATTGGAAAGCAGAGGGCGATGAATTCCACACTAGTGCTCATCTTACTTCTTTCCATCTTATCCAGATGAATTCAACACTAGTGCTCACCTCACATCTTTCCATCTTATCCAGTCCAGCATCACCTTCCTGCCCAAGGAATAACCCTGCCCATAGGAAAGATGGGTTTCCCTATTTTAATTATAGTCATCACGATAATCCCCTGCAGGAATGTCCAGAGGCTCGTCTACCAGATGATTCTAGATTCTGTCAAATTGACAAGCAACACTAACAACTATCACAGACAGAAAACTGGAAATTCAGAAAGCGATGAAGAGCAGTAGAAATGGTAACTGTTTGACAAGGCTTTTTCTCTTTATAAATATGCATAGGATTGTTAATAAGACAAACACTGTATTTTCACCAGGCATGGTGGTGCACATCTGTGATCCTAGCACTCAGAAGGTGGAAGAGGGAAGATCAAAAGTCCAAGATCAGCCTCTGATGACATAGTGAGTTCAAGGCCAGTCTGGGGGGCAATACAAGACTCCCCCATTTCAAAATAATAAAAAAAAACCATTGTACTTTGAGGTGTAATTTCTCATATCCAACAACCTGAGCACAATGGATGAGGCCAGGAAATTAACTACGCGGCAGTTTCTTCCCTTGTAAATTGATACCATATTGACTTTAACTAGAATATGAGCATAAGGAGGTTCATACCGGCATCCTGAAGTCAACTTTAAAATTTTAATAAGGAAGATTAGCTTTGAGCTTGTCTTTGAATGGCTCTATCATGATGTGTAAGGTTTCTCATCCAGGAATGTTGGTCTCAATCATGTGACCTTTTGTATCTGTGGAATCCACAGAAGGGCTAAAGTCATATTGCACTGCCCTTCCATGTGAGGATAACGCATCCCAGCTGCCTCAGCCACAGGAGAGTGAAACATGAATCAAATTCTCAGCTGGCAGCTTCCTGTTTTAGAACACTGAATGTTTGTGGCTGCTTGTTATTGCAGCAAAGGTTGTCTAATATGTTAGGGTTTGAAAATAGGAATGGAAGTAGGGAGTGAAATGTAGGGAAATCCATTACCAAACATGAAGTCCACTAAATTGTAAAGTCTGGCCATCATGCTGTAGTCACTCAGGAGATGGAGACAGGAAAATCAGGAGTTCAAGGTTACCCTCATCTACCAAGCAAGCTCCAGGTCAACCTGAGCTACATGAAACCTTGTCTCAAAAAAAATTACTCACAGTTTGAAGTCTGCTAAGATATTAAACCCACCACTGTGATCTTCTCTGTCTTATTCCTGCTGCACAATCTCCACATCTAATACAGTCTGTGGTCCATAAGGGGTACCGAATAATCCACTGTCCCTTAAGAAAAGATTGTAAGGAAGTAAGCTAATGAATGATAAGGGAACAGTTTGGCTAATGGGAAGAGTTAACTGCTCTGATGAAGATAGATTGGCAAGGCTTTGAGTGCCCTTAAAGCCCAGGTGACCAAACTTGATGTCGATGGTAATCGGGTTTAGGAGCAGAAAAGTAACAGGACTGGTGTAAGACTTTAAGACCAATCAAGAAATGTTGGGGTCCAGCATAGTGACACAGGCCTATAACCTCAGCACTAGGAAGTGAGAAAGGCAAAAGTTTGAGGTCTCTGAGCTACATAAGGAGACCACACTGAAAGAGAGGGGAGGGGAGAAAAGCAGAGGAGAGGAGAGCAGAGAGGAGGACAGAAGAACAGAGGGGATGAGAGGAGAGGAGAGAGGAGGAGAGGAGAACAGAGGGGAGGAGAGCAGAGCAGAGGGGATGAGAGGAGAGCAGAGGGGAGGGGAGAGCAGAGCAGAGAAGAGGTGTATAGGAGAGGTTACTGGAGGTGCTCAAGAGAAAGAGATTACTGGATTTGCACAAGATAGACACCAGATAGTAGTAGTTGACAGAAAAGTTGAAGACAGTGTGGCTCTCCATCTTGAAAGCGAGAGAAAGGTAGAAAGGTGAGGCAGGAAGCCATAGTAAACATGTAACCGACCTCTAGGGGGCAGGAAGGCGGCTTTAGCAAATACTGTCTTTTTACACTCTAAAACCAGCACCCACACAGATAGTTGAAAATGAAGTCTCAAATCTCCAGAAATGAACTCTAAATTTGTGGACTTGGCTCAGAACTGGACATGAGAGAGAGAATGGTGCCACCAAGGATGAGGGAACTTACCAAGAGAAAAAGAGCAAAGAGAGACTCTTGACCAATGGCCTTGATGTTTACGTACTTGGGGGAGGAGAATCGGACCAAGAAGAGAGAAAACAGGACAGTGAACAAAGAGAAAGAAAGGGGATGCTGTGACGATGCTTGAAGACTACGTGGAGAAGCATTCAGCAGCTTTGGTACCCGGAGGATCCTAACCGATCGGTAAATCGGGGGGGGGGGGGGGGGCCGTAAAAAACTGGACTTCAAAGGCAAGAGCACAGCACATTTGGGGGGCCTGCCCCAGCAAAATGAAGAGCAGCAGGGCTATGGCCAACTCAGCTGAAGAGAGCGGAGTTGCTGGAGAACAAAACTGTGCCGAGGAAGAAGGAGAGAAGACTGTGGGTGGCGGGAAGACCCGGAAGTCAGGTGAGATTGTAAGAGTGAGCCAGGTGGAGCCGAGGGTCTTCAGTGCTGACATGTCTTCTGTGTCACCTGCGTGGAAAGGCTCATCCTTCCTGGTTGTCCAGTTTCCCTGGCTGCAGCTGCAGAGCGAAGCAAAGGCAGGTGGCTTCGTTTAAGCCCTGGACACCTTGAAACTGGGCGCTTGCCACTCTGCCCCTTGCTTTATTAGTATTTAGTCTTTCATCGAGACCTTAGGCAGGAACTGCCCTACCACTCACAAGGCCCGAAGATCAAAGTCAGGAAAGGGCCTGTGCTCCTGTTGTTCCCAAGATAGCCTGACATTGCTTCGTAAACCTGTTAATATCACTTAGCTCCTGGGACTCAGTGGGGAAAAGCTTTCACAGAGTGCCAACTGTTCCAACAGAAACCACTTGAACTCTTACCCATTGCTTGCATCTGACCTTGACATTTTTTCCTTGAAAATGAACCACAGTTAACTTACTCCAAGGAGCAGGGGGAAAAGGGTTGAGATGAACACAGAGATAAAGGATTTTTGCTTTGTTGAGTTTTGTTTCAGTCAAGAGACAAGGTCTCAACTCTGTGGCCCTGGCTAGTCTAGGACTAATAATGTAAACTAAGCCACCTTCAAACTTACAGAGCTCTACCTGTCTCCAATTCCCTGGTGCTGGTTGTCAAAGGTGAGCAGCCCCACTCTCATCTGAGATAAAGGATTTTGCATGTTCCTAAGACGTATACCTAAACCTTGGAGCATCCAGGCATTCCCAGGTGTGTGGAAACGGCTGTTAATGTACACGTGGGGAGTTGTACTTAAGCAGCCGTCCCGAGATGATGGCAGTGAAGGTGTACTGCACACCGGGGCTGCGCTGGTCACTTTATCCATGTTCTTTCACTTGACCCTAATGCCATCCCTGTGGGGACCGCAGAATAATTCCCTCCTTACTCATAAACCGGAAGACTCTGGCTTAGAGACGGTAAGAAGCCTGCCTGAATCTTAAAGGGGAGTGAGCAGGGAGGCTGGGTTTTAAACTTGGATGTCTCACACTGCCCAGCTCTGTTTTGTTTTAGAAACAGGATCATACTGCTTCTCAGCTGTCCTTGCTGTCATCCTGTGGTACAGGCTGGTCTCCTTCCCAAAACCCTGCTGCCTCAGCTTCCTGAGTGTTGTGGTTACAGGTGTGTGCCACCATTATCCAGTATATAATAATGACAATAATATTTCAGAACCTTTTTTGGATAAGATCCGACTGAATTGTTGGAATGAGTTAGTGAAAAAAAAATTTTTTTTTTGAGGCAGACTCTCCTGTACCCCAGGCTAGCATTGAGCTTGCTGTTTCTGAGTATAGCTTTGAACTCCTAATGCTCCTGCCTCCACCTCCTAAGTTCTGGGGTGATAGGTGTGTGTAGTTGGAAGTTTTCCTGTGTCCCACCCAAGTAAACACACAGAGGCTTATATTATTTATAACTGCTTGGCTATTAGCTCAGGTTTATTACTGACTAGCTCTTACACTTAAATTAACCCATAATTCTTATCTATGTTTAGCCACGTGGCTTGGTACCTTTTCTAGTTCTGCCTTGTCATCTTGCTTCCTCTGTGTCTGGCTGGTGACTCCTAACTCAGCCTTCCTCTTCCCAGAATTCTCCTAGGCTGCTTGCCCCACATATACTTCCTGTCTGGGTACTGGCCAATCAGCCTTTTATTAAACCAGTGTTCAAGAGCATTATCCCACAGCAGGTGTGCACCTCTGTATCCAGCAAAACTCCACCTGAGATCGCCCAGATGGTCATCACACTAGTTCCCAGGATGGCCAAGTGTTCCAGGGTGGTCAAGCTTGAGGATGAGGGATCATTTCTTCCCTTGGCTTTGAAAGGTAAAGAGTGCAAATGTCAATCACCCAAATGGGAAGGGAACAGAACCAAGTGAGTAAAGACACAGGAATGAACACCTGAAGGGCACCTGACTCCAAGTGGGACCCTGAACTTAATTGTGCACGTGCCAGCTCTGTCTCCTGGCTCTTGCCTAGTAGCTTGACTATTAGTAAAAAGGCCTCTGTGGCCTCTCAGTCCATTTCTGCTCCTTCACGTATCTCTGTCATTCGTTACCTCCAAAACCTCTCTCATAATCCTAACTTTGTAGTATGAACTAGACCTCATCTTTTTCAAGTGTTCTGTCCGACTGTATTTTAACTTGTTACAAGAAAATAATTCAACAGCCTCTTGAAAGTATATGATCAAAACTAGAAGAGTTGAGTGCTGTATACATGCTGCCCTCCCCTCAAGGTAGGAACGTCCGCATTAGTGTGTCTGTGCTCTGGGATGGATTGGAAGGTTATGTGGAAGGTGAGTTGATGCCCGTCAAGCCGTCCACCAGAGAAAATAAACTAGAAACAGAAGATGTGGGCCAGGGTACCCTGATGCTTCATTTCTTTCCATGAAATCTGTCCCAAATATCAATTGTGGCTTTTCAGAAATGGACTTTCTTGCAATGTCTGATTGTAAATGCCATTGAGTTTGGTGACAAGACCATTACTTTTCTATAATCCGGTAAGTCCTTTATCCAGAAGAGCTCAGAGTGCATGATGGGTTCTAAGAGAAACTGATATGACCTAAGAAACTTTATGGTCCTTTTGTACTGGGGACATGGCTGAGTGTTTGCTGAATGACATCACAGGCTGGCTAAATCTGCTTCCCTTTCAGTCTGGCTGCTAAGAGGTTCAGAGTTACATCAGAGGCTGTCTTAGTTAGGGTTTCTATTGCTGTGAAAAGACACCATGACTGCCGCAACTCTTATAAAGGAAAACATTTAATTGGAGTTGGCTTACAATTTCAGAGGTTTAGTCCATTGTTATCATGGTGGGACATGGCACCGTACAGGCAGACATGGTGCTGCAGAAGGAGCTGAGAGTTGTACATCTTGATCTGCAGGCAGCAGAAGGAGAGAGACTGCCACACGGGGCATGGCTTGAGCCTATGAGACCTCAAAGTCTGCCCCCACAGTGACACACTTCCTCCAGCAAGGCCACACCTCCTAATAGTCCCACTCCCTATTGACCATCCATTCAAACACGAGTCTCTGGAGGCCATACCTATCCAAACCACCGCAGATGCCCACCTGTGATCAAAGCCTGATGTCCTGCACCAGGCACCTGGGCTCCCTGTGCATCCTGGTGACTTTTTTCCCCTTTCCTTTTCTTTTTATTTATTTTATTCTTCTCTTATATATTACATCCCGAGTGAAGTTCCCCCCCACACACACTCTTTCCAGTCCCTTCCTTCTACCTCCCCTCTCCTCCAGATCCACTCCTCCTCCACTTCCCTTCAGAAAAGAGCAGGCCTCCCAGGGTATCAAATGAACATAGCATAACAAGTTACAATAAGACTAGGTACATACTCTCATATCAAGGCTGGACAAGGCAACACAGTAGAAGGAAAAGGGTCCCAGGAACAGGCAAAAGAGTCAGAGATGATCCTACTGTTAGGAGTCCCACAAGAACACCCAGCTACACAACCATAATATATATTCAGAAGACCTGGATCAGACCCATACAGGATCCCTGATTGTTGCTTCAGTCTCTGTGAGCCCCTATGAGCCCTGCTTAGTTGAGTCTGTGGGTCATGTTCTTGAGGTTTCCTTGACCCCTCTGGCTCCTACAATCCTCCCTGCCCCTCTTCCACAGGGTTCCCGAGCTCTGCCTAATGTTTGGCTGTGGGTCTCTGCATCAGTTGCTGGATGAAGCCTCTCTGGTGACCCCTGGGCTACCCAGCCTCTGTTTCCATGCCATCCAGGCCATGTCAGGCGTGGGCTCCCTCTTGTGGTGTGGGTCTCAAGTTGAACCAGTCATTGCTTGGTCACTCCTACAAGTTCTGTGCCACAATTACTCCAGCACATCTTTCAGGCATGGCAAATTGTAGGTTGAAGGTTTTGTGGCTGGGTTGATGTCCCAGTAAGATTCTATCTTACACCTTTCAAAATGACTAAGATCAAAAACACAAGTGATAGCTTAGGCTGGCAAGGACATGGAGAAAGGGGAACACTCTTTCATTGTTGGTGGGAGTGCAAACTTGTAGAGCCACTCCGGAAATCAATATGGCAGTTCCTCAGAAAATTGGAAATCCATCTACCTCAAAACCCAGTTACACCACTCCTGGGCATACACCCAAAGGACGCCCCATCCTACCACAAGGACACTTGCTCGAAAATACTCATAGGAGCTTTATTCATAATAGCCAGAAACTGGAAACAACTTTCTTTTTCAAGACAAGGTCTCACGTAGCTTGCTATTTAGCTGCTGATAAACTTGAACTTCTGGTCCTCCAGCCTCCACTCCCTCCTGCTGGGATTACAAGTATGCTCCACCTTGTCCAGCCATGCTTGTGGCTTCTTATTCTACACCAGTTGTCATTCTGTAAGTCACTTTGACATCCTCCTCAGGATGAGGAGATGTGGGAGTCAAGAACACAACAGTGGCTGAAGCTAAAACACTCCAGGGCTGCTCTGCCAGCGGGCTGTTCCGAGGCTGCATATGTGCCAGCAGATCCCAGGGTGTTTCCTGTGGATATATGCTACAGACCCACTGACTTAAGCCCAAATATCAGTAGAAGAAGGGCAGACTTGCAGAGAGTGTTCTTGGCTGGTAACACCAATTCAGTGGAGCTTCTATATGGGCATTTTGTGATGAGCAGATGGTATGAAGGAAGAGTATGCTGCTGCTGCTATGCATTGCCTACCCAAAGAGTCTCACCTGTGTGACTCTTCATGACATATGAGCTGCACCCCAAGATCTGAGAGAAATGGGAACTTCACTGTAGACCTGCTGTACATTGATGTTGTAGTCTATAACAATTCTGCAATAGACACTATTATTCCACCTTTTTCTTTTGCCTATGTGTGAGGTTATCTGTGTGGGTGCACATGAGTGCATACATGTGCACATTTGTGCTTGTGCATATGGAAACCCAAAGTCAACCTTGAGTGTCACTCCTCAGGAGCCATCCACCCTGTCTTCTGAGGCATGGTCTCTCTTGGCCTGGAACTCTCCAATTAGGTTAGTTAGGACAACTGCCCAGTGAGTCCCTGGGATTCCTCTAATGGTGCCTCCCAGCACTGGGTTTGTAAGCATGCATCACCATGCCTGTCTTTTAAAGTGGAGATTGAACTCAGATCTTCAGCACTAAACTGACTGATCCATCTCCCAGCCCCATCATTCCGCTCTGAATATGAAGAAACCGAGGGTTGTAGAAAGTCAATAGCCTGCAGTCAATTGGCTACAAGAAAACAGCAAAGTATGAGTTGAAGTCATAAGGCATCTGATTCCAAGTCCCTGGCTTAGTGCAGCATGCCTGCCATGCCCACTGTCTATGCATGCCTCTGTTTCCCCATATGTCATAAGCCTAGTGTCACTTTTCTCTTCCTCGGTGAAGGTGCTGCATAGTCTATAAAAGGCTTCAATTCTTCAGAGGGGAAGAGCCTTGGAAACACAAAGCCACATGGGGCAAAGTAAAAGACTCACTAGACAACTGCCCAGTTGGATTTCGGGTCCTTGTGAGATTCAGGCATCAAATGTCAGAGAACAGATCTTGCACCCAGAGAGGCATCTGTGAATGTCATGAAAGTTTGTGGAAACTCCTGGAGAAGTCTTGTCAGCCTATGTAAGACATTTGTAACCCCAACATTTAAATGCTACTCTAGGGCTGGCCAGCATGGTGGGTACACTTTACTGTCAGCCTGACAAAGGACCCTGATGAACAGGTACAGAAGTAGGATACTGAGAGCTCTCCCCCACTCACTTGGCCTTTCTCCAGGCATCAGTGAGGACTACTGACACTTGGGGGGTTCCACCCAAGTGCCACCAGGAGCACACACAACACTCTAAGCTCCCCCTGGGAACACTTCAGTACCTCAGACCACATACCTTCACATCAGAGCGATCATTAACATTATGGTCCAAAATAGTTATGTTCCCCTCTAAGGGAAAAAGCTCTAATCCTTATTTCTTTTACAACATTTTCCCCTCCTGATCTGATATGACTGGCAGTGGTTTCTTAGTCCCTCCAGTCTTGTTCTATCACCAAGCCTTGGCACAGGCTGGGCCCTCAACACTGGAGCATTTGTCTTCCCAAGATCCCTCCACTGGCCTCAGTTTTCAGGTATTTATAATTTAGCAAAGCTGTCACTTCTGAGAAGGTTCTTGGATGACCCCAGACATGTAGGCAACTGCTGTAGAGTTCTGTCATGCTTTGCAGTTTTTGTTTTGTTTTTTTTTTTTTAACTTGCATTGCTGAATTTATTATCATTCTCCCAGGAAACTCTGGGCTATGTGAGGACCAGAGTTATATATGCACGAGTCACTCTGCTGTTTAAATAAGGCCCATCATAGAAAAGATGTTCTAGAAATGGAGAGGTGGATGCAGGCATGCATGGGTAGGTAGATGAATGCATACATATATGGATGGATATATGGAAGTATGGATTCATTGATAGGTAGATGCATGGAAACATGGATGTTTAGATGGGTAGGTGCATGGATCTATGGAGGCATGGATATATGGATGGATGGATGGATGATGGATGGATGGATGGATGGTCAGAGGATGAACCCCTCTTCAAGAATGAAAATATAACTTGGGCCAATATTGTGACAATGACAATAATAAAATATCCTCAAATAGGCAGTTCTTCAAAGTTTAAAAAAAAAAGTACATTCACAGCTTAGGGTATGGCTCAGAGGAAGAGCACTTGCTTAGAATGCAAAAAAACAAATAAGCAAAAATATAGCTTCATACATATTTATAACCCAGTGAAGTACATATTTATTATAAAGTCTTGCTCATCTTATTGGATATTTTTGCTTCGGAAGGAGCAAGTCGTGTCCTCCTTCCTATCACTTTCCACTTGGGTAACTAACCTTTAGATGCTTTACTTAAGACTTCTTGTTTCAAACTCAAAAAGTTCTCATGAGGCTGATTTCACACATGAGAAAAATAAGGCCACACAATGGCAAAACTCTAGTCACACACGGACACTGACTCCTGATGTCTTATTAGCTAGAGGACCACATTCACATTTAATTATGGCATGGATCCTTATTTTTAGGCTTTATAGATAAATGAGATTTCCTTTGCTCATAGTTTGGGGAGATGACATCCACCAAGCATGGTGCAGACTCTGGTGAGGCCCTGTGGGGGCCCACAGAGGCTCCCTAGTAAGGCCTTACTCAAGGTCAGAAAGTTTGAGCTTGCTTTGCTCAGCAAGGCTGCATAATAGGATGATTTGGCCAAAGTTGTGGTTACCAGGTATTTTGAAGGGTCTATATTTGTTGGTACTTTATACCTCAACCTTGAAAGGGGGAGGTCTTTTGCTCCTCATCTTGTTGATGTATAAAAGGCCCATCATGAATAAACTCGGGACAACTAGGTATTGACCCGGGGCCCTCCCGAAGCTATCTTGTATCTCTGTCTTTTTCTTCATCTACATCTATATTTCTTCCTATTATTTCTCGATTCCTCACTCCTCCACTTAAGAACCCTTCAACAGGTCAGGGCTGGTCCTTGACAAGGCCCCAGGGATGCATCACCTATGACAAGAGCTCACTGATATAACTATATTGATGAGCCACCTCAATGTATCATTCCATGATCAGGTTGCCATTGGAAACCTGAGGCTAATTCCACCCTTGGCCTCATGGCCCTAAGTGACAGGAGCCTGTTAAACTAGAGGCTCCCCAAACTTCCAATCTGTGGACTCATTCATAGCCAACCCAGATATCATTTTCAAAGCCCTGATTGTCAACAGAATAAGAACTGACAAGAATAAGTAGTGTGGTTGGAAATGGTCTTGTGCAGACATGATGAAGTGACTGATTCCACTGAGCTGCAAATAGAAATTACCGGTTTGTGCTCCAAAGAAATTAGAAAGTTTTAACAAGGGAATGTGGTTTAGCTCATCCTAAAAACAGCTCCCTGAGCTCAAAATGGCTGGTTTAGTCATTCTTAGGTTGATTAAAAACCTAGGTCAGAACTGCAGCAGAGTTCAGGTCCCCCACAAATGGGCTTCCCCCACTTCCTCTAATATGGGTCCCTGCATCACAGCAAAGAATTCTGGTTCCTTACATGTGATTTTTGCCACACCTGCTTCACCAAGGCACAGGGGCACCGGGGCACCCTGAATGCACTCCTAAGTTTCTTCTCCTTAAATGAATACAGCCAGTGATAGACTAACAGCATCTCCAGGTGCCTGCCATCCTTACACATCCTTATGTGGGCTGGAAAGTAAGTCATCGTCGTGGCCGAGGAGGCACCAGAGGGCCAAGGTTTAAGAAAATTCCAGTCTACACAGCGGCCAAAGCTGGTCACTCACCCTTTTCTTTTCGAGACTTGCTCAAAACAATAAGGAGAATAAGAATGGGAACACAGCAGTGAGCCAACTGTCACCTGAGTCCCAGCTGTGAGGACGTGCTATGAAGAGCAGCAAAGGTCTGAGAGAGGCATGGCACTCCAAAGGACATCACAGAACATGGATCCTCAGCCAAAATGGCAGCTGAGCTTTTCCAAGCTGGGAGCCCATCAGAGGGCGGGGACCAGTCACTTCCTTGACTTGGTCAGCCTGGAGTCTTGGGAAGCAAAGGAGAAAGCACTGGAGGGGAATAGTGTGAACAGGGCTGCACCTCAAGAAGTACACAAGAAGAGCTCACAGGAACTCCATCCCAGCTAAGGCATTCATATTGGCCTGGAGCAGGACTTCCATCTTCCTAGAACTACATGGGCCACGAAGAACTCACCTTACCCAGAAGCATAACAAAGAAAGGACCCACCCAGCAACCACACTGGAGAATCGGAGCCCAACTCCTCTGATACCGACTGAGGTGAGATCCTGCCTCCAGCTTTGCTCCTGACCTCTCAGGGAGTGACTTGGCACGGAGATCATTGTGTGCACCCAGAGGGCTGTGGCTCGAGGCCAAGGAAAGCATAGCCAGCTTTGTTCTGCATGGAGTGCTTGAACGCATCCCTACAATCCCCTGGAACTCACTAAGACCACTTATTGTGAAGTTATTATTGCATCTTACTATAATAAGGATTTTGTAGGAAATAGAAGGTTTGTACAATGATCCACTTGTGCACTATAAACAGACAGTAATACAAATGGATGTTGCTCATGCATGCACAAATGCTAGAACAGTTAGTGGGAAGCTAGAGAAGAACTGATGTTGGGATAAGGTCAAAGTAGACCCTCTGTCCACTTGGCAGAGTGCTCTTATTTCTATATACTCTACCTATTCCGAATCAGTATTTCTCAGGACTAGGGATATAGTTCAGAGAACTCACCTATCATGCATAAGACTCTGGATTTCATCCCCAGCACCATACAATAAACAAACAAAAACCAGCTACAGATGAAAAATCAGAACTTCCATAATCAGGCAGCTGTCCTTTGCAAATGCAGGTGCTCTGCTCCCAGGACACCAAATGACCTGCCCCCTGCAGGAATCTGCCATCCTCCTTATCTCCCAAGGATTGCCCGCTCAGACCTGTGTCCTTTGAGCTCTCTCTTGATCCCACCTCCCACCTTCCAGCTTTTGTCTCCTAAGCAGAACACTCACCATGCAGGATCTAGCTTAATAGACTTCTGCCCTCGCTCCCATGATACCAGGTTCAGATGGCCCCCCAGTCCCCACAGTCCTCTGCAAGTGCCAGGCCAGGGGCCACCTCCATGGCCCTCCTTGGTGCTGTTCATTCCTTCTCCCTCACCCCCCTTTTTTTTTATGCTCATCTCATCCCGGACTTACCCCTCACCCCACCAACCTCAGAATGGCTCTAAATTGAATAAATACATGTCTCACAACTCAGACACACCTCAGGAGGCAGAATGGCCAATGAAGCAAAGGAATACAGGTCATGAACCCACACCGAGCTGCTGGCAGAACACCCGAAAATATGGAGGTCTGTGTCAATCTGGATCAATTGCCAGCTGTAAGAGACCTGGACTCACTCTCTCTCTCTCTCTCTCTCTCTCTCTCTCTCTCTCTCTCTGTGTGTGTGTGTGTGTGTGTGTGTGTGTGTGTGTGTGTGTGTGTAAGAGAGAAAGAGACAGAGAGACAGAGAAAGAGAGTCTTACTACTTAGCCTGGCTTGGCCTTGAACTTGCAGTCCTCCTGTCTCTTGCTCCTCATGAGTACCAGGACTGCAGGTGTATGCCACTATACCCAGTGTCCTGGTTGTTTTGTTATTTGTTTTGTTTTGTCAACTTGACACAAGCTAGAGTTATCTGGGAAGAGGAACCTTAGTTGAGAAAACGCCTCCATCAGATTGCCTGTAGGCAAGCCTGTAAAACATTTTCTTAATTAATGATTGATGATAGGAGGGCCCAGCCCACTGTGGGTGGTGCCACCCCTGGGCAGGTGGTTTTGAGGTGTATTAGAAAGAAAACTGAGAAAGCCGGGGGGGGGGGTAACTAGCCAGTAAGCAGCATTCCTCCATGGTCACAGGCTTCAGTGCCTGCCTAAATTCCTGCCTTGACTTCCTTCCTGAAAGGCTGTGAGCTATAAACCCTGTCTTTTAGTCCTGGTGTTTATCACAGCAACAGAAACGTAACTAAGACACTCAGCAAGACATGGAGGCTAAAGGGGGAGACAAAAATGCCCAGTGTATTTGTTAGGCACAGAACCTCAAGGGCAGAAGCTCCCATTCCATCCACAATGGGCAGACAGTGAGTGCTTCCAGCTCCCACAGACAGGACTCACTGGGGTTGAGAATGAAGGCCTGCAGAAGGGTGTGGGCGGCTGGAGAATTGTGTGGTGAGGAGGGGCCTTAGAAGCCATAGGTAGAAAGGGAGTCCTTCCTTCCCCAGAGCTACCCACAAGTCTCATTAGAAATCTACCACAGTCTACTGAGGAGCTGACATCTGTGGGTGGCAAGCTTCTCTATTGCTCTCCATTTCTCCCCCTACCCCACCCCAATCAGAGGAGGGGGAGACCTTGGCAAGAGAAGAGAGGCCAGTAACAAATAATCTGGTGCTCTAGCAATGTTTAACAGCCCCCTGAATTGGGTGTCCGCACTGTATTGGGAGAAAATATTTGTCTACTGGATTCAAACCTAAAACTCTTAGAGAAACAATGAATAAATCGAGTGCTGAGTGTTCAGCCCAGCCAGCTAGCAGCCCACAGGAGTCCACGGCCGTCCTCCAGAACTGCAAAGGCAGGCTGGAATCTCTTTGAAGTGGCAAGCCCAGTCTTTGAAATCCATCCAGTTTTGCACTCTGCCCATTAATATTTATTTTATTATGAAAATATTGTCCTTTCTTCTGCAGATCGAATCCAATGTTCCAGGAAGGCACGGCATGGGAATACACAGCCTGGGTTTGGCTGTAATGGATTTGAATAACCAGGTATCCATCCCCACTGGAAGCATTTAGACAAATGCTGGCTGACTCTGAGGCTGCTACAGAGGACAGGGACATACAACAAAGATCCCAGGCCCTGGGTGACAGTCAGAGACAATGCAGATGTGTGTTCATAGTTGTACTAGGAAAAACAACTATATCTGGGTCACACTGTGTCTCATGGGGCTGTTAATACCCTGCCTGTCCTTCACACACCCTCCATTAGTTCTGGGGCTCAGCGATGTTACCAAAATAACCTAAATGTGTAATGGCTGAGCACTGCAGCAGCGAGCTGATATTCAGGTAGGTTGCTGTGCTCCAGCCACACAGTCCTAGGAGAACCCAGGCTCATGGTGGCTCTGCTGTCCTCAGCATGCATTCCTCCTCAGCATGCATCCCCCAGGCTGCACAGAGGCCTTCCTGATCAGAAGAGGAAATGAGCTTGTTGGAGCATGCATGTGAAATTTTTATAGGCCAGGCTTGGAAGCTGGGCATGCACACTGTTCGCATTCCATTCATAAGCCCTCAGTGACAAGGGCCTCCTGGACTAACAGGAAGTCTGAGACAGGAAGTCTAGCTGTATGCTCAGGAAAGGACATGGCAGTTCTAAGCATCAGTACTTTTGCAATGATAACCAAGGCCAGAAAAATCCCATGGAGCTGTGTGTGGATCTAAGATTAAATTCAATCAGGAGAGAGCCTCTGCTTGGGCTGTTCTGGGAATAGCCACCAGAGAAGACTATGAGGACATTGGTCCCAGCCAATAGAAAGTGTTTATTAGCCAGAGGGAGAC
>CABHPH010150977.1:0-14147 GCA_902168325.1 Peromyscus nudipes | reverse complement strand
CATACATGTTTTTTAAATCTGTGCATACATGTGCATTGGCACACACATGCATTGGCACACACGTGGAGTCAGGGCAAGCTCAGATGTTGGTCCTCACCGCCATCTTCTTTCCTTTTCTTTGCTGCTTGTCCATGAGCTCCCAGGGACTCTCCTGTTTCTGCCTCCCATCCCACTTGTAAGATCACGGGAATGATAGGACCATGATGCTGAGTCCAGCTTTATGTGGGTTCTGGGGATCCAAACTCTGGCCCTCATACTTGTATGGCAAGTGCCTTACCCACTGAGCTGTCCCTTCAGTCCCCACTAATTCTTGGAATAACTTTCACACACACACACACTCACACACACACTCATACTCACACACACACATTCACACACTCACACTCCCTATTTCTACCTGCCTTTTGGTTTTCTTATCTGTAAACTGAGGTAGCCATGGTGGCCCTCTGACATCCTCCCTGCCTCTAGGAGTTGTTTGGCCTCTGTCTGTCTTACCTGAGCATCTTCCCAGGCCTTGCATCTTTTCTCAAGCTGGCCACAGGCCACTGACGTAGCTACAGCAGAATTCAGAGGTCCCTGCCTCCCTGCTCCCCAGGGTTCTGTGTGTAGCTCTGGCTGTCCTGGAACTGGCTGCTCTCTCCCCTCAACACACCCCAGATAGGGTGTGGCTTTTCTATGGAAGTTTTTAGGAAACAGATTACAGGTGTGAATAACAGGTCAATTCCTCAAAGAGATACCAGAGACCGGGACTTCCCGAAGTTGTCTGAAGATGTCTCCACACGCGGGCATCCGACTCTCCTCTACCTGTCCCCTTTCCCTTACTCACCTTCAGCAACTCTGCCCTCTGAGTGGGCAGGGCCGCCCAACAGCACTGCCCCAGGGGTCTCCAGCAATTGGAGTTGACTCTCCTTTACAGTGGCGGGTCCCTCATCCCATAGGTGTACTTCCTAATTTCTGAATAGACACAGCCCACTGTCAGAGCCCAGTAAAATTGTGACCAAACCTCTAAAGTCGATGGGTGGTGGTGGTGGTGGTGGTGGTGGTGGCGCACACCTTTAATCCCAGCAGTGGGGAGGCAGAGGCAGGTGGATCTCTGAGTTTGAGGCCAGCCTGGTCTACAGAGTGAGGTCTAGACCAGCTAGGGCTACATGGTGAGACTCAGTTTCCGGGGGCAGGGAGTAGGAAATCGAAACATTCTGCCTACTCCAACTTGTAAACAATCGCTGAACTCATCAAGATTGAGAATTCTTGAAAGGTCATCTAATTTACATCTGGTGCAGCCACGGTTTCTTAGGAAGATAATCTGAGCTGGATTTAATCTTTTGGTGGCGATTCTGATGTCACTCACCGGCATCCTTTTCCGTTGCCGAAGGAAGTGATGTTGTTGCCAAAGCTGCTTCCATAGCTGCCACGACCTGTTCACAGTCCCTTCGTTTCTGACCTTCCTTGGACTGAGACTGAGTTTCATAGAACTTTGTGAGCCAGGAATGAGTTGGCAAGGTTCTACTTGGCGCTCTGAGGAGCTGATGTGGATATGGTGGCTGGAGCTCTGTGGCTGCTGTCTGGCTCCTTGGTTGTGGCCTCCCTTTTAGAGTACTGCCTATCTTGAGGGTGTTGTTTGTGCTTTAGATTTCTCCGACCCAGGAGCTCCTCTACAAACTGCAAAGGAGACCATTCTCTGTCACAGATCTGCTCCCCCTTCCCTTCGCTGCCCCAGCTCTGCCTCCTTCCATATGGGGGTCACAGGGCTCCCAAACACATCAGCTCTACCCCCCTGCCTCCTGCCTCTGTCTGCTGAAACCCTTCTGATGTCTCTTTCTTCCCTGGTCCAGAAATCTGGAGATCTGCCATCCCTGGGGCTAATCCTGGTCAATGTCACCAGTGACCTCAACAAGAAGAATGTGACGTGCTGGGCAGAGAATGATGTGGGCCGGGCTGAGGTCTCTGCCCAAGTCAGCGTCTCCTGTAAGCTCATGTGACAGCCCCTGCACCCACCCCCCACTCATCTCCTCTTCCCTGAAAAGAGAGGGGGAGGGGGGTAGATGGGAGGGGGAGGGGGTGTCTCTACAGCTGCTCCCTCCCAGCTGTTTCCAGATTCCCACGAAAACCTGATCCTACTTGGGAAGTCCTGGAGGCTCCTCAAGGCCAGAGGGTTAGAGATGGATTTCTTTCTGGCATGCTGCCCATGCTTGCTACCTGAGGCCCTCGGCACCAGCTGCGGGCTGGCCCCACTGCCTGTTCCTCTGTAAAGGCTTTTGTCTTACCACCTTATTCGTTCATGACCCTTAGGATTGCTGTCTAGGTTTGGGAGAACCACTTTACAGCTGGTGAAGCCTCCTCTAGCCCAGGAGTGAACTTCCAGCCTAGGCTGACATTTGTGCAAATTGAACGTTGTGGGGAGAATGAGCTCAGGGCCGCACTTCCAGTGAAGGAGGCTTACGTCAGTTCTACCTCCTGTTCCTGGACAAGCTTTGGTTTAATGGAGGGGGCACAGCCGTAGATAAGCATCCCTAAAGAGGGGAATTCCTCCCTGCAGTTCCTTTTTATGCTTGTTGCCTAATTTCTCTGGCTTTGCCAAAGAATTATCTTTAATCTGTGTTCCGGCACCGTTCCTCTTTTCTTGTGAAACACACACAGTCGTGCACATCAAGCATACACATCATTTATTTACTTATTTATTTAGAGACGGGGTCTGGCCATGAAACCCAGGCAGCCCTGGAACTCATGATCCTCTTGCCTCAGCCAAGGGCTGGGATTACAGAATTGCCACACCTAGCTGGCATACGTACTTTAAGCAAGAATTACTCCTGCCAGGACTTGAGAAGACACCCTCCCTCAGTCCCAACTCGATCTCTCCATCCTGATTTTTATGTTCAACACTTCCTTGTGGGAGTAATTTTCCACAGGGGCCGGAAGTTGAGCAGTTATGAGCATTTTCTATTGTTTAAAGGCACTGATTGCTCTTCCAGAGGGCCCAGATTGGGTTCCCAGCACCCGACACGGTAGCTCACAGCCATCTGTAACTCCAGTTCCAAGGAATCTGATGTCCTCTTCTGGCCTCCAAGGCCACCAGGTGCACATGTGGTACACATACATACATGCGGCAAAACACTGATAAACATAAAATAAAAGTAAATATTAAAAATAATAGTTTTCAAGCTGGGTGTGGGGTGGTGCACATCTTTAATCCCAGCATTTGAAAGGCAGAGGCAGGTAGATCTCTGTGAGTTCAAGGCCAGCCTGGTCTACAGAGTGAGTTCCAGGACAGCTAGAGCTTCACAGAGAAACCCTGTCTTGTAAAAACCAAAAAAAAAGTAATAATGATAATAGTAATAGTAATAATAACAATAACAATAATAATACTTTTCTACATGTCTGCTTCCCTGTTAGAAGAATTCCATTTCTTTTTACACATTATATAAATGAAAACTTACTCTATTATTTTTATCTATTTTCTTTTGTACAACCCTCATAGTTGTGAAATCCATCTGTGGCAACAAAATTCCTTCATGTACTACATATATTTCATGGCATGAATGCTGCTGAGATTTCCCATAAATTTGTATGTGTTTATACACATATGTTACACATACATACTTTTTTCTATTATTGAGGGGCTCTCTGTTTTTCAGGATTGTGACTGTCTCAAAGCCATGTTTCTTGATTATTTTTCATTCTTTCTTTTCTTTTCTTTTTTCTTCAGTGCTATAAATGTCCTGGGATGGAACCCAGAACCGGCTGTATCCTAGCCTACCAAGTGCTCTCTTACTGAGCCACACCCTAGCGCTGTTATCTATTTGCTTAGAGACAAGGTCTTTCTAAGTTACTCAGGCCTTGAACTTGTACCCTTCTGCCTCCCAAGTAGCTTGGCTGGCAGGCCATCACCACCAGGCCTGGACCGGGCTCCATGTATGTCCCTTAAGCCTCTGAATTTTGTCTGCTGCCTATCCTCTGCTGACTTTCTCCCAAATATGTTTCCTAGAGAAGTTCTTGGGATCCGATGACTTGTTTTTCCTGACCCCACCCCTGATTCCGCCCTCTCCTGGATTCCTTCCAGCCTGTTGCCCACTTCCTGTCACGTGCCCTCTTCCCACAGTCCCAGCCAGTGTGCACCTGGGCATGGCAGTGGAGCAGCACCACTGGTGCATACCCTTCTCTGTGGATGGGCAGCCGGCGCCCTCCCTGCGCTGGTTCTTCAACGGCTCCGTGCTCAACGAGACCAGCTTCATCTTCACTCAGTTCTTGGAGTCGACGCTCACGAATGAGACCGTGCGGCACGGCTGCCTTCGCCTCAACCAGCCCACCCATGTCAACAATGGCAACTACACGCTGCTGGCTGCCAACCCCTATGGCCAGGCTGCCGCCTCCGTCATAGCTGCCTTTATGGACAACCCTTTTGAGTTCAACCCCGAGGATCCCATCCCTGGTGTGAGAGCTGCCCCAAACCCTGCCCTGCTCCTGGGAGGCGTCTGGGTAGAGATCTAGCCATCCAGGGAGGTCTGGCCTCTGTCTGCCATGACCCTGGTTCACAGAGCTAGAGTGCTCTGTCCTGGACAAGAGAGCTGGTGGCCAGCTCTACACTTCCTCCTTGCCCCTCTCCCAAGCCAGGCCCGCTGAGGCCCTGAGCTGTTCCATCTGTCCAGGCTGAGGAGTGGGTTGTGCCCTCCAGGCAGCTCCAGCTCTCTCTTTTCCTGAGGCCCAGCAGCCTACCCCACCCCAGAAAGAACATCCTGGAGGGCGGGCAGGGCCTCACCGTCCTCCCCTCTGACCGCTTTTTCTCCTCCTTCCTGCTGCAGTCTCCTTCTCGCCAGTGGGTGAGTTGCCTGGGCTGGAGGGCAGCTGTGTTGTCTCAGAGCTGAAGCAGAGGGGACAACTAGCTGGGACCCTGAACTCTGGCCAGGGTGGGGAGCAAGTGGAGGAGACATGGCAGTCTGTGCCAAGGCCCACCCTTTGTGCCCTGTGTCCCCACAGACACCAACAGCACATCAAGAGACCCAGTGGAGAAGAAAGACGAAACACCTTTTGGGGTGAGTGTGGGATGTGGAAGCTGGTGGTCAGGACGTGGAATGGGGTGGCCGGCGTGGCTCCTTTGGCTGTCGTTTGGAGCTAGAGCAGGACAGTCTCTTGTGTCCTGAGCTTGATTAGATGCTTTCCCAGCCAGGCTGAGGCCACTAGGGAAGCAGGGCCCAGGGCTGGCGGGCTGGCTCTGGACTCGTCTGTAGGGTGGGACTGTGCAAGAGTGCAGAAGCCCTTAGGACTGACCCTGTTTCTAGGTCTCTGTGGCTGTGGGCCTCGCTGTCTCCGCGGCCCTCTTCCTTTCTGCCCTGCTCCTCGTGCTCAACAAATGTGGACAGAGAAGCAAATTTGGGATCAACCGTGAGTTGGCAGCAGAGGGCTATCTGTCTGTCTGTCCATCTGTCCCACTGGCTTGGTTTTCTACTGGCTCTTCCCATCTATGCCCTGTGTTCGGCGTATTGTCGAGGGGTTGTCTGTGGGGCTCAGGCTGGATGTGTGCTGGGCTGGGGCAGGATCGTTTTAGAGGAGCAGCTATTTGCTGGTGGCTGTTGTCGGACACTGAGTGGGTCTGCGGGGCTCGGTTCTGTCAGGAGCAGGGGAGTGCTTTGGTGCCAGGAGCCAGTCCACAGAGGCCCTGGTGCCTCCCTTCCCTTGCCTGCTGTCTTGCTCTGGCACTACTCTTTTCCCTCCTGCCAGGGAAAGAGCCAGGGAAGAGCCTGGAACTCTCGGGCTAGTCTGGATGATGGAGATGGTACCTTGGCTCTGATGGTCCATGTTGGTGTGTCTCTTCCCCAGGCCCTGCTGTGCTGGCTCCAGAGGATGGGCTGGCCATGTCCCTACATTTCATGACACTGGGTGGCAGCTCTCTTTCCCCTACTGAGGGCAAAGTCTCCGGACTCCAGGGCCACATCATGGAGAACCCACAGTACTTCAGTGATGCCTGTGAGGAACTGTGTTACAGTAGGCGAGTGTGAGGTGGTGTGTGTGTGTGTGTGTGTGTGTGTGTGTGTGTGTGTGTGTGTGTCTGTGTGTGTCTGTGTTTGTGTCTATATAAAGTCCCTGGGCCATCATTGTGCTGACCCAGGACTCTCCCCACCTACCTCAAAGTCTAGCCTGACTCCTGGCCCCAACCCTGTTTAGGGCCTTATCTCCCATACTGGACTCTCCCTGGCCAGATCCTCCCACCCACCCACACCCCATTTCCTGTGGCTGCACTGCCCTTTACCACCGCCCCATCCTGCCCACGCCAGGGCCGCCTTCTGACTTTGCAAGCCCCTCCCAGGTGTCCATCACATCAAGCGCCGGGACATTGTACTCAAGTGGGAGCTAGGAGAGGGAGCCTTTGGAAAGGTCTTCCTTGCTGAATGCTACAACCTTCTGAATGAGCAGGACAAGATGCTGGTGGCTGTCAAGGTGAGACCAGGGTCCTGGTAGGGATTGCTGGCCCGTGTCCCTCAGAGGACCATCGTGTCAGGATGGGGGGTATTTGAATGGAGTAAGACTTGAGATGGGATTGGGGTCCCCTCCAGTTCCATCCCCATCCCTTCCCCCAGGCACTGAAGGAGGCATCTGAGAGTGCTCGGCAGGACTTCCAGCGTGAGGCGGAGCTGCTCACCATGCTACAGCACCAGCACATTGTACGCTTCTTCGGAGTCTGCACTGAGGGCCGCCCGTTGCTCATGGTCTTTGAGTACATGCGTCACGGGGACCTCAACCGTTTTCTCCGGTACAAGGACGCAGCCCCCGGCTCAGTCCTTGGTCCCTTCCCTGCAAGAATACCTTTGCTGTCTGCCTGGTTAAGGGGGAGGCACCAGGAAGGGTCAGGAAGGCACAGTTCCCACCCCCAGGGAGGTAGAGTGGGCAGGTGTGTGAAGGTGGGCATGTCTGTAAGACAGCTGCTAGAGGCCGAGTGCTGAGCTTTGGGACCATGGTTCTGTAAGAGTGTATGTGCATTTGTATGCATAGGGGCCAGGCCTGCAGGCAGATGTGGCAGGAGGATGCTGACCCAAGCAGCCATGAGGCCCTGTCTGTGTTCTGTGTGCTTGTATAGTGCTGTATGTTTTAGTCTCCAAGCATACAAGCGATGTATATTTGAAGGGGGTCCCACAAAACGCACTTCTTCGGCTTTGGGTCGAACAACTCTGATGTTCAGTAGTTGATAGTTATAGTCACTTGGAGAAATGTGTGACTTCACAAGACGGCTTAGGGGTGACCAGACCCGCCCGGGGGCACACAGGAAGTGAAGGATGCCACTCCAGCAGAACTCCTACCCTCAGATACCGGCTGTGATAGTCCCTCCCCAACCCCCCGCCCAGGGTAGTCATAGGACCAGGCAGAGTTAGATAGTGGGAGCGTCAGGGTCCAGAATCAGCCACCATGTCTGTGAACCTTCCTTTCTGGCCAAGAGCACACACCAGGGGAACGAAGATCGAGAAGGCTTCCTGGAGGAAGGGGCGTTAAAACCAAGACTCCATTCAAGAGGCAGAGGAGTAAGCCAGGGAAAGGAGGCGGGTCAGGATGCAGCATAGCTGGGAGGGAGGTCCCATGTGTTAGTTGGAGGAAGCCATGGTTCTGGATGAGAAAGCACTGTGCAGCTGATGCTTGTGCTGATGATGTCCCAGCAGCTCTAGGGAGTGAAGAAGGCACATGTGCAGTTGATATGACTTAGCTACGAGAGACCCTGAGGAGGAGTGTACCCCGAGACAGTGTACCCCTATAGGGGCACTGGGTGGCTCAGGCGAGCCAGCCCTAAGATGCATGGAGGTGGACTGGCAGAGGAGCCAGTGTCCAGGGAAGGCCATGGAGAGCGAGTTTCTTGTTTCTGGGTAGGGTGCAGGCCTAGCCAGAGAGATGCCATCAGATGGGGCCCAGGCTATGTGAGGAGCAGCTGGTGATCCTTCTTGAAGCACCGGGCAGGAAGGAGAGAATCTGAGGCGAGCCTGGAAGGCCTTGGGCAGGAGGCTTGGGCCTTTGTGTTTCCAGCTTTCTCTGATGACACATGGGACTTCCCTCCCAGCTACGCTGCCTCCTGGCCCAGCCTCCCGACTGGAGTCACAGTTTTAATGCCCCTTCTTCCAGGAAGCCTTCTCAGTCTCCCCCCTGGCATGTGCTTACTCATACTCCACTCTCTACTCCAGTGCCCTGGTCTCAGTGTTCAGCAAACACTTGGCAAGTTGGAAAAGTCATTGCTAGCAAGGCAACCAGCAGGAAGAAAGGCTAGGACGGGAAGAATTTGGGCAGTGGCACCAAGTGATCAGGACAGCCGGGACTTGGGGGCGGTGGGGCACCCTGGAAACCTTTGCAAAGGAGAACCATCCAAGGAACAGCTGGGCACTAAGGACAAAAGTGGGGGACGCTGACAGGAGATTCAGAGGGGACTCAAGTTGCTGGCCTGGAGCTGGGGAGGCTCCCTTTGTGGGGCAGAGTGGGATGGGGGCAGAAACAGCTCAGCTTGGCAAAGGCTGTACTTGGGGGCTGACAGCAATAGTGGGGACTAGGGGCAGCTGGAGGCTGGGGCTGAGTTCCTCCAAGGATTGTGGAGTTAGCATCCTTGGGGGTGGGCTTGGTCATGGAGAAAGACAACTCTGTTTCCCCAACTCTCCAGACAGCTGCCTCCTCCTTCCTTTCCTCCATTTTTGCCCCTAGTCTCTCCCAGTTCCAGGAGTCCCTCCACAGCTCCCAGGGCTCTGTCCTCCAGGTTCCCCCCCTCCTCTCTCTCTCTTAGCTTCTCCCTCTCCCTGTCTTTCTCAGGTCCCATGGACCTGATGCAAAGCTGCTGGCTGGTGGTGAGGATGTGGCTCCTGGTCCTCTGGGCCTTGGGCAGCTGCTGGCTGTGGCTAGCCAGGTTGCTGCAGGCATGGTGTACCTGGCCAGCCTGCACTTTGTGCACCGGGACCTGGCCACACGCAACTGTCTGGTGGGCCAGGGACTAGTGGTCAAGATCGGGGACTTTGGCATGAGCAGGGACATCTACAGCACAGACTATTACCGCGTAAGGGTCCCTAAACTCTCCCCCAGCATCCATACTGTACACACCCTGACTTGGAGTGTAAGATCCTGCACTGGCCAGCTTGCCCTCTTCTTCCTCTGGTAGTGTGGGCTCTGGCCTTTGGCCTCTGGCCTCCGGCCTCCCATCCCTTCCAGCACCTCAGCCCTGGGTGGGAAACTGTCTTATCTACTGGTCCCTCAGCCCTGGTCCTGCACGCCTTCCATCTGTTTAATGTGGTGGGATGGCTCTGTGGTTGCCCCCACTGGAGGTGATGCAGTGCATCTCGGCAGGTGGGAGGTCGGACCATGCTGCCCATCCGCTGGATGCCACCTGAGAGCATCCTCTACCGCAAGTTCAGCACTGAGAGCGATGTGTGGAGCTTTGGGGTGGTGCTCTGGGAGATCTTCACCTACGGAAAGCAGCCCTGGTACCAGCTCTCCAACACCGAGGTCAGCTCTGCCAGGAATCCTGGGGTCCCCCGTGCTTTCCCCTCAGCCCCCTCCCCGCTTCCTTTCTTCCTGTCTTGGTCCTTCTCTTGCTCAGTCTCCCAAACCCAAGCCCAGCCGGCTCCTGGTGGGCCCTTAGAGATCATTGTGGCTAGAGTCCAGGCCGTGCCTGTGTGTGCTTTATAGGTCACAGTGGGCAGTCACAGGGCAGAGCAGAGGGTGGGAGAGAGGTCCTGATATAGAGCAGCAGGGAGGCTGGGGGTTAGATGGAGAAGGACGTCCCTGCCTTCCCTGCCCTCTGGCTGGCCACAGTTAGAGCAGACCCCAGGTGTTCTGTCTCCCAGCAGCTCCCCAAGCCTCCTCCTTGGCTCACAGCTGTCAGTTTCCATTTCTCCGTCTAATGCAGTCTGTTCCCCCGAGGCTGGTGGGGTGGGGGAGAGGGTTATAGATTTTAATTTTCTCAAGCACTGAGAGAAGGAATGGAATTAGTGCTGCCCATAATCTAAGTCCTCTAATGGGGATGGGGAGAAGGGGGGAGAGGCTCCAGGCAGCTTCTCCAACCATCTCGCTGTCACCGTCTCTGTTAGATCCTGTAGCCACCCCAGCAGCCCTTCCTGGAGTCTGGCTGTGATCTTCATTGCTACAGTTTCTTTCCACTATATCCCCTCAGAGTGGTGCCCATGAAAGGGAGAAGCAAGGGTTGCCTCTGCTTTAAGCCGAAACAGCCATGTTTCCCCGCCAAAGGCTATAGCTGTGGTCCCACACTGCTCTTTTCTTGTGCAGCTGGGAGGTGGAGGCTGAGGCCGAGGTTGACGGTCTTGGCAATGTCATGACCTCACTCTCTTCACCCCGCCTGGCAAGTGGTCTTTGGGTGTGACACTAGCCTTCTAGAGGCAATCCTTAGTCATTCCTACTTTTCAGAGTCGGAGCAGGAAGGAGCCTCAGAGTTTGCGGGGTATGGTAGAGGCAGACAGCCGGGACCCATCTGTGGGAGAGCCTGGAACCTCCACGCCCTGAAGCCCCCAGTTCACTCTCCTCTCTGTCTCTCCCATGGCACAGGCGATCGAGTGCATCACGCAGGGTCGGGAGCTGGAGCGGCCGCGCGCCTGCCCTCCTGATGTCTACGCCATCATGCGCGGCTGCTGGCAGCGTGAGCCGCAGCAGCGCCACAGCATGAAGGATGTGCACGCACGTCTGCAGGCCCTGGCGCAGGCACCCCCCAGCTATCTGGATGTCCTGGGCTAGAAGCTGAGCCTGGCTGTCAGGCCACCCTCAGGTCCCTCAGCACCCAGCCGCTACCACACTCAGGCCTCTTACCCTCAGCATGTGGAGGGGACTGGCAGGTTGGGAGTGGAGGGTAACCATGCTTCATGGCCAGCATCCACCATAATAGCAATTATATTTATTATCCCTGGCTGTGTTTCCTGCCCGTTCTTGGGGAGAAGGGCTTTGGGGCTCGGTAGAGGCTGTGCTGTCTCTGGAGTCCGTTCTCATGCTGGTCCCTTTGGTTGGTTGCTGCCCTGCTCTGCGCAGCTGTCTTCCGCTTTATCTTCACCCCTCACCTGGTGACAGTCTCTCCAAACCCTCACTGTGTTTGGATTTCGGGAAGGCTGATGCTGGGGATGGGGGGTAGGGCCCCTGGGGATGGTATCCGCTGCTGGTGGGGGTAGAGAGAGCAGGCACACATTAGAACAAATGAACAAGGCAGAAAGAAACTCTCTCTCTCTCTCTCTCTCTCTCTCTCTCTCTCTCTCTCTCTCTCGTGTGTGTGTGTGTGTGTGTGTGTGTACATATATGTGGCTATAGCAGGGGTAAGGATTAAAGGAGCAGAGCCATGGTACACACCTTAAACCCCAGCTACTCAGGAGGCCAAGTGCAGCAGGAAAATCTCACATTCAAGGGTCTCCCTGGGCTTCGGAGTCAGTTCAAGGACAGCCTGGGCAACTTAGGGAGACCCAGTCTCAAAACAAGAAGTAAAAAGAGGGCTGGGAAATAGCTCAGTGGTAGACCCCTTGCCTGGTATGTGTGAGGTCCTGGGTTCAAGTCCCAGTACTGTGTGGGGAGAGTGGGGTGGGGGAGAGCCTGGAGATGAAGGGTCAGGACCCCATTCCTTCCCTTCTGTTTCCCTTCTTGGTCCTGCTGCTTCGAGATTAATACTTGGAGGTGGGGCTTGGGCAAGGAGACTTCCTGAGAATAGACCTCTGGTGCTGTCCTACCCTACTCCTGGGGCAGATGGGGTCTACCTTCCTTTGTGACCTTAACTGAAGGGCCTGAGGCTTCTGTCACATTCATATCCCCAAACTCTACCACATCCGGGGAGCAGAGCCAGGTGCTCTCCTTGTCACTGCAGAGACTTGCTTCTGCCCTGGAGCTGGAGCAGCTGCATTTCAGCCACCAGCCATCACTTCCCATCACCTGTTGGGCTCCTGCAATATCACATGCTCACTCACACAGCTCCTGGGGCGAGTGATGGCTGTCTCCTGTCCCTGGGTGCCCAGTTCCCTGCCTTGTCCCCGTGATTCAATCTGTTCTTATCGCCCTGGGCCGGGCCCTGCAGTGTGTCTGCCTCTTGTCCAGGCTGGTTCCAGCTAATGGAGGGCTAGCCCAGGGCGGCAGGCTGATTGATGGGGGGGTCTGGTCCCCAGGGCCCTCGTTGGCAGGCTTTCCTTTCCTGCCTTGGGATAGGCGGTGCTGTTTCACCCTAGAAGGGGGACAGAGTGGAGGCATCAGATCTGGCAGGTGAAGCCGTGGATGAGAGCTACAGACATTGCAGCTAAGAGAGTACAGAGGAAGGAACAAAGAGAGATGGGGACACAAAGGGATAGGGTGGCAGGAGCACACAGGCACAGGAGGGCGGCAGCCGGCAGAGTCCTAAGAGCCCAGGAACCCTACAGGCTTTGCCTGTTCCTTTCTCTCACTCCTGTTTGATCCTGTGCGGGCACGGGGCGAGGAGTGGGTACTAGCAGACATGGAGGCCCTGCTGGGGACACAGGGCTCTGAGGTTTGCTGCACTGAGCAGGATTGGGTAGGGCTCGGAGGCCAGATAGCAGAAAAGACCTGAAAAGCCTATGAGCTATTTCCAGTGTTGATTATGGGGCATGGGAAACGCCTGAACCCCACTGGAGGATTACTGGAGAAGCTGAACAGAAGGGGTACAGAGTTCTGGGAGTGTGGCTTGGGCAAAGGGAACCTTCTGGGAAAGTGTCAGAGAGATGTGGGAATAGCAGAGATGAGTACCAGTCCTTCAGGTAAGAGGGCTTGAAGCTTTGCGCTGGGGTGTGGGAGTCTGTGGGAGTCCAGCTCTGACCTGCTCCCACCTTTTGAAGGGTTCTTAGGCGGAGGAGAGAGGAATTAAGAAATGATAGAGAGACCTAGACGACGAGAAGAAAGACAGACACAGGATTTCTTCGGGAGGGCCTGGGTCAATACCCAACAGCCTGGTCCTTTTTTCAGAAGAGCATTTTACAATATGCCAAGGGGAGAGGCAAAAGACCTCCCCCTTGCAAGATCAAAGCACACCATACAGCCAAGCGCAGACCCTTCCAAACACCTAGTAACCACGCACGTGGTCAAATCATCTCCTTATGCAGCCCTGTTGTGTACAGCAAGCTCAGATTCTCTGACCCAGAGTAAGGTCTCACTAGATAGCCTCTGTGGGCTTCCACCCTGGGGCAAGAAGGGACTGTACCCTTCGTCTGCTAGTGGCCTCCTCCTCAATGGATATTCAGACACTTACCCACAGCACCCCGACCACCTAGTGCACATAGCTGGCCTGAATGGAGGCTTGTGCATGTGAAGTACATACAAATAACACTCCTTCCGCTGCCGCTGGGTCCCACTGCCATTAACTCTGTCCTTGTCCCACTGTGGCCCCTGCCCCCTCTCTGTTAATTACCTCCTAGCTGTGCCAAGTCCATTAGCTGCCCTCGGTCCCAGGGGCTGAGCACCAGTTGAGATGGATAGCTATAAGGAGATGGGTGGAATGGGACCCTGGGGATTTTGGGGGGCTTGAGACTGAGACAGCAACCTGGGGCCATAGGGTAGTATTATGCCTCCCTCTACTCCCTTTTCAGACCAGAGCCTTGTTGGCTGGAAGGAGGCTCTGAGAGGCTGGGGTGTTATGGAGCACTGAGTACAGGAACCAGGCTCCCCTCAGTCACTCTCGCTCTCGAGAGGAGGACCGAGTGTTGGTCAAGGAAGTGAGCGCCTCGGGTCTCCTGCCCCGGGACAGGCCTCTGAGGAACTTGGGGTTCTTCTGCTCTCTCAGATCTGGCTTCTCAGAAGGAGGCTAGGATAGCTGCCAGACTTCCAGGACCCTGCAGACAGGTTTTTTTAGGGCTGCTTGGGAGGGTACCCCACCTTGCCTGAGTCCCCTTAGGCTGAGGACAGGTCCTAGCAGGCCCTGGGGCTGTAAGTAGCGGCTGGAGGGAGCTTGCCGTGTTCCTGTGTGGCCTTGGACTGGCTGCTCAGTGCTGGCAGAAGCAAGGCAGTTGCTAGACAAGCCAGGACTCGGGGACCCTGGGTTCTAGCCTCCTGTGCCGCTGATGTGCCAGGCTACCCAGGCGCCTCCAGCAGGGTGTGCATTGGCCACGTGTTCTGAATTTTCCCAGACCGTCTTTCTGCCCCCTCCGAGCTGTGAAAAATGGAGGGTTGCCAGTAGTGAGGGCTGAAGGCTGCAGCAGGAGAGACAGACAAGC
>CABHPH010150976.1:18715-51823 GCA_902168325.1 Peromyscus nudipes | reverse complement strand
AGGGAGGGAGGGAGGGAGGGAGGGAGGGAGGGAGGGAGGAAGGAAAGAGGAATGTGTCCCCATGGGATTATCTACATAGTTCCCAAGTTTGGAGTTAATGAAAATAATTATATTAAACCGTGATTTAAGTTATCTTAGATTTACTCATGTATTGTATATGTATATTTCTCAAGGCAGGTGTCTTGATGTATGTATGTGAAAGGTATGCCACAAATCTGTGTGGAGGAAAATGTCTCAGTCAAGTGTGGGTGTATGTCACATCACCTGTGTGGACTGAGGGGGTTCTCAGTTCGCTCATGTGCAGGTGCATGCCACAGCACCAGTGTGGAGGGCAGAGAGCCTACGGGAGTCTGTTCTCTCCATCTACCCTGTGGGAGCTAAGTGTTAAATTCAGGTTTTCCTGTCTCCACACACTGAGCCATTTCAAAGGCCCATTCCTTCTTGATTTCTATTTGGAGTCACCCAGTCATAGTTTGGGACATCAATCTTCAGAACATTGCAGCCAACGTACTGACTATGGACACAGAGTGTTTGAAGCTTTTCTCTTCCCCTCATCACCTCCTACTACTGAGAATCTCAGGCTGCTGAGCCTCTGTCCCTCACTGTACCTTCTGCCCTATGACTGCAAACAGAAACCTGAGTCTCCTCTCAGGCTCCTGTCCTCTTTAGGATGCTCTAGCCTGCCTCCTGTTTCCTTTCCACCCACACAGTAAGAGAGTGGGTACACTTACCTGTGAACAGTAGCCCTTGCCAGGGGGTGCAGCCCTTGCAGGGAATCATAGAGGACACCTCCATCTCTCTTCTCACTGTGCTGTCCTCTCTCTGAGGAGAAGAGATACAGCTCTAGCAAGTTGCTCAGGCTTTGCTGTCCTTGTTTCCTTTGAGATGAGTTTCCTCTCTGACTGGAGAACTTCCCAGAACCCAATGGACTGTTGGCAGTGGGATCTGAGTCCAAGGCACTGCTCAGTTGCTTCCACTCTGTGTTGTCCTGCATCCCTCTCAACTTCCCTTTATATTTCTCCTCCAATAAACATATTGAGCAACAAGGCTGATAAGCATCCCCACGCCCTCAGAGAACAATGGCTTATCCCAGGGCTGAAACTTGCTGTGTCTTGCCTTGGGTCTGTCAGCACCAGAGGGAGCCTCCATCCTGCCTACGTGTCCTTGTGACACAGAGACCCAGGTGAACACGCAGTCTGCCCTGTGTCCTCAATGCTCTCAGAAAATGGTATTTTTTTAATCCTAGGAGGATAGTGACAAAGATGTCTCTGAAGGTTGGAAAGAGACCAGCTGAATGATAACTAGGGATGAAGATGAATCTTTTATCACTAATGTCACCAGCCAAAGTTCTGAACTAGAAGGAGTCCAGGAGCACTTTCATGAGGAGTCCTCAGGGGAAGGGGTGACCAATTGTCCTTGAAAGGACTGAAGGCTCCATCTTATTATAAAGGGTCTCAAGGCAACATTCCAGCATTATGTGTTGGCTGAGCCGTGTGTTGGGTGAGTCCATGTCCTCCCTGATCTACCTGGGTCACCTTTGACCCTTGCCTATGTAATTCCCTGGTGGTAATTCTGTCTTCCCCTATGAGAGATGCCAGGACAGAGGGGGATGTTCATGTTTTCCATGCAGAAAGGTGTTTTCAGAAAGAGCAAGCAGCCAGTATGTCTGAGCAGAGGCTAGGGAGGGAGCTCTGGGTTAGCAGGGACAGGGATGAAAGCAAGTCTGCTAGACAAGGTCATGCCTGGCTCAGGGAAGCACTTTTCTGAGAGTGAATTGGGTCCTGATATCACCCCTTGGAGAGCACTGGGAGAAGTGCAATCTCATGTCTAGGGCTAAAGAAGGCAAGGTCAACAAGTCAACCATGACCTGCCCTGATACCTTCAACACAGGTGGGATGCAGGGTCTGTCATCCTGTTCACTGTGCTCTCCAGAATTACTAATACCTTCTAGGGTATGATAGGTCTAGGCAGGGTTCCAGATTTGTCCTAGGAAGCCCAGGACTGAAGTTGGAAGTAATGTTATCCAGAGGATGAGCATCCTCAGGAGAAGCATTGTGGTCAGAAAATGTCAAAGTAAAATCCTTGGACATTTCTCTTCAGACTGAAAAGAGAGGACACAGCCGGGCATGGTGGTCCGTGTATGTAATCACAGCTCTTGGGAGGTAGAGGCAGGCAGATCTCTATGAATTCAAAGCCAGCCTAGTCTACTAAGCAAGTTCTAGGACAAATAGGGCTATTAGACAGAGAAACTTAATCTTGCAAAAAAGGAGAGGATATTAATTAAAGTAGGGGCTGCACATGGATGTTCTGGCCCATCACTGGTGTCTAAATCCTTCCTTCTCTTTACCCACAAGGGTCCTTTACAAGTCTGCTCTTGAGTACAGGGAACATTGATTTAAATGGGTGCATCATCTGCTCTTCCCGGTACACTTTTCTATGTTTCTTTCTCTCACTTTGATTTTTTAAAAAATACCCTTTGCAAAAGCAGCTTAGAAGAGAGTGAAGGGTCTGTTTCCTTCTGGGCTGTCATAGTGCAGCACTGAGGGAATCAAGGAGAAGACGTGCTGCTCTCTGGCTCGTTCACTGGCTCACACTCTGGCTCATGTTTAGCTGGCTTTCTCATACATCCAAGGACCATCTGCCTAGGGATGGTGTTGCACACAGTGGCATGGGTCCTCCTGCACTAACTAAGGCAATCCCTCACAGACATGTCCACAGCCAGACCTGATAAAGACTCTGTTGAGACCTTTTTCCCCCAGGCAATGTTCGACTATGTTAAGGTGACAGTAAATGCTAACTAGCATACTGTTTCAAGCTGCTAAGTCCTCCTCCTCCACAGGAAGATTTCAAAGTGAGTCCCCCATTCTCCAAGGGAGTATCCCTCTTTCTTTGCTGTGGTCATCACATGCCCTCGTGTCCGCTGCCCAACACAGCTGGATCCTGAGAGCCAGGGCACAACTCAAGGACCTCTATCCTGGGTTTCACTTTTCCCGCTTACCAGATCCTGAGCCCAAGGACACTGTGATGTCCACCACAGAAATTGTGAAGAAGAACTGAAATAATATCATCAAAACATTAGTTTCATGCAGTCATTAGTTGGCCACTCCCACAATTTCTGTGATACCTTTGCCACAGCACATCTTATAGAAAGGACAAATTGTAGTTCAAAAGTTTTGTGGCTATGTTGGTGTCCCAATTCCTCCACTCTATATCCCCACTATTACTAGTTTTAGCTAGGATCACCTTCCTAGATTCCTTGGAATTTCAATTACACTAGATTTCTAGCTCCTCTCAGAGATGTCCCCAGATTTCAGTTGTCTCTCCCAGTATTCTCCCTATCTCTCTCCATCAATCCCTCACAAGAGCCCTTCTCTTCCAATCTCCACACCCACATCCAGATGCCAGCCCCTTTTCACCCATAATGTCTATTTTATTTCCACTTCATAGGTGTGGCCTTGTTGGAGTAGGTGTGGTCTTGTTTGAGAAAGTGTGTCACTGTGGAAAGGAGCTTTGAGGTCTCATATATGCTCAAGCCACACCCAGTGAGAAAGACCATCTCCTGTTGCTTCTACATCATAATATAAGGGGATTCTCAGCTCCTGTTCCAGCCCCATAATGAAACCATGTTGCACCTTGATGATAATGGACTAAACCTCTGACAATGTAAGCCACCAAATAAAATGTTTTTCCTCTATAATAGTTGCCATGGTCAAGTTGTCTTTTCCCAACAATAAAAACCTAGTTAACACAGGTGTGTCCCTTGTATCCCTGATCTCTTCAAGACTTTTATCATGAAGGGGTGTTGGATTTTATCAAAATCATTTTCAGTATCTAAATAAGATGATCGTGTGTTTTTTTTTCTTTCAGTGTTTGTGTAGTAGGTCACACTGACAGATTTTTGTATGCTCAACCATCCTTGCATCTCTAGGATGAAGCCCACTAGATCATGTCCAGTGATATTTTTAATGTGTTCTTGGATGTGGTTTGCAGGTAATAGATTAAGTATTTTTGAATAGATTAAGTAATGTTCATGAGGGAGATTGGTCTGTAATTCTCTTTATTTGTTGAGTGTGTGGTTTGGGTATCAGGGTGACTGTGGCCTCATAAAATGAATGTAGCAGTGTTCATTCTGTTTGTATTTTGTGGAATAATTTGAGGAGCATTCATCTTAGCCCTTTGAAAGTCTGGTAGAATTCTGTTCTAAAACCATCTGGCTCTGGGCTTTTTCTTCAGTTGGGAGAATTTTAATGAGTGCTTCCATTCCTGGGAGAATATAACTACATTTGAATTGTTTACTTGATCTTGATTTAGTTTTGGTAAGCACTATATATTGAAAAAATTGTCCATTTCTTTTAGATTTTTCCAATTTTGAAATACAGGTTTTTGAAGTATGACCTAATGATTCTTTGTGTTTCCTCACTATCTGTTGTTATAACACCATTTTTATTTTGCTTATGTTAAATTGAATATTGTTTCCCTGCCTTTTAGTTAGGATAGATAAGCGTTTGTGTAGAGTAAAAAAGCCAGCCAAAGAAACACAACCTGACCCTGAAACCAGAGCCAAAGAAACACACTCTGCCCTGACCAACAAAGCATGAAAACCAAGCAATTCTGGAGCATGAAATCTAAGCTTGTCTAAGCTCAGGGATTGAAATCTGACTAATTCCCACCCTGAAAATCTTCACCCTGGAAAAGCAGCACCACCAAGAAATCCTATATAAGCCTTGTACCTGTTCAATTTGAAGCTACCTCTTTCCACCCTGGCAGAGGCAGCCACGCTCCTGGATTCCTTCCTCCCAATAAATCTCTTGAGTGATGTTTCATCCAAGTGGAGTGGGACAGAAAAGTAACAACCTTCACTGGAGCAGAGCAGAGCTCTAACAGTTCTTGCCAGAGAACAGCAGAACTGCTACATCTTGGTGGGGAAACTCCCTTAGCAGAGCAGAAGAGGTATCAGAGCTCTCACCTGAGAGGAGCACAACTGAAAACATTTCTGCAGGAAAACCATACGCCACTCCAACAGAGCTGTGGGTACTGCCTGGCTTCTGATGGTCAGGATACCTTTACCTCCAGAACCATAACACTTAGAGTTTGTCTCTTTTGTTGATTTTCTCAAAGAACCAACTCTTGGTTTCACTGGTTCTTTGTATTGTTTTCTTTGTTTATATTTTATTGATTTCACCCTCAGTGTGATTATTTCCTGCTGTCCTCTACTCCTCTTGTGTGTGTTTGCTTATTTTTGTTCTAGACCTATCAGGTATACTCTTAAGTTGCAAGTATGAGCTCTCTCTAATTTCTGTAGGAAGAAACTTAGTGCTATGAACTTTCCTGTTAGCACTGCTTTCTTTGTGTCCCATGACTTTGGGTATGCTATGCATTCGTTTTCACAGAAATCTAGGAAGTCTTTAATTTCCTTCATTATGTCTTCCTTGACTTGGTGGTAAATCAGTAGAGAGTTGTTTCCATGAGTTTGTAGGGTTTCTATTGTCATTGGAATCCAGATTTAATTCATGGTATTCTGAAAAGATACATGGAGTTCTTTCAATTGTCTTGTATCTGTTGAGACTTGCTTTTGTGACCAAGTATGTGGTCAATTTTGGGAAGATTCAATGAGGTGCTGAGAAATTGTACTCTTTTGTGTCTAGCTGAAATGTTCAGCACATGTCTGTTAGGTTCACTTGAATCACAACATCTGGTAGTTACATTATTTGTCTGTTTAGTTTCTGATTGGACTACCTGTCCATTTGTGAGGGTAGGGTGCTCAAGCCTCACACTATTAATGTGTGGTCTTCACTATGTGATTTGAGTTTAGTAATGTTTCTTTTACAAATGTGGGTCCCTTGCATTTGTGGTATTGAGATGTTATCCTGGTAGATATTTCCTTGAATGCTTATGATATGTCCTTCTCTATCTGTAAATGGAGATTTCTCCAGTCCAACCAGGGCCTGCAGCCACTCAGACCCAAGTAAACCCACAGAGACTTATATTACTTATAAACTGTATGGCCATGGCAAGCTTCTTGCTGTCTAGTTCTTATATCTTAAATCAACCCATTTCTATTCATCTATAAGTTGCCACGTGGCTTGTGGCTTACCGGTACTTTGCATCTTACTTCTCATGATGGTGGTGGCTGGCAGCCTCTCCTAACTCACCCTTCCACTTCCCAGAATTCTCCTCTCTTTTTATCCCACCTATAGTATACTTCCTGCCTGGCTACTGGCCAATCAGCATTTTATTTATCAATCAATCAGAGCAACACATTCACAGCATACAGAAAGATATCCCCAGCATCTATCACATTTGATTAATTTTGTTTTGAAGTCTGTTTTGTTAGATATTATGATAGCTATACCATCATGCTTCTTAGGTAAGTTTGACTGGAAATTTTTTTCCAACCATTTATTCTGAGGTACTGTCTATCTTTGATGTTGAGGTGTGTTTCTTGTGTGCAGTAGAAGAATTCATCTTGTTTTTGCAACCATTCTGTTATCCTGTATCTTTTTATTGGCAAATTGAGTATGTTGAGAGATATTAGTGACCTGTGATGGTTGAATCCTGTTATTTTGTTGTTGGATTGTGGTGCCAATAGTATGCGTATATCTGTGTGTGTACACATATGTGTGCACATATGCTTGTGCATATTTCCCTTCTTTGGGTTTTGCTGGTGTGAAATTATTTATTGCCTGTACCTTTTGTAGGGCTGAATTTGTAGGTAGATACAGTTAAAATTTGACTTTGTCAAGAAATATCTTGATTCTACCATCTACAGTGACTGAAAGTGTTGCTGGGTATAGTAGTCTGGATTGGCATCTGTGATCTCTTAGAGTGTGCAAAACATCTGTCCAGGCTCTTCTGGCTTTTAGAATCTCCTCTTGATAAGTGGGGTACAATTCTAATAGGTATGCCTTTATATGTTTCTTGGTGTTATTCTCTCACAGCTTTTAATATTATTTCTTTGTTCTGTATGTTTAGAGTTTTGATTATTATACAACTTGTGTAATTTCTTTTCTGGTCCAACATACTTGGTGTTTTGTAAGTTTTTTGTACCTTTATAGACATATCTTTTTAAGCTAAGAAAATTTTCTTCTATTATTTTGTTAAATATGTTTTTTGGGTTTTTGAGCTGGGATTCTTCTACTTCTTCTATTCCTACTACTCTTAGGTTTGATCTTTTCACAGTGTCTTAGATTTCCTGGATTTTTGTGTTACTTTGTTAGATTTAACATTTTCTTTAACTAATAAATTTAAGTCTTCTATCATATCTTCAGTGCCTGAAATACTCTCTTCCATCTGTTGTATTCTGATGGTGATGTTTACATCTGTAGTTCCTGTTTGCTTACTCAGATATTCCATTTCCACAGTTCCCTCAATTTCTGTTTCCTTTGTTGATTCTATTTCATGTTTCAGGTATTGAATAATTTCCTTCACCAGGTTGTTTGTTCTTTCTTGGCATTATTAAGGAATTTAAATATTTCCTACAATTACAATTATCTTTTCCTCAAATTATTTAAGGGTGTTTTTCATTTCCTTTAAAGGACCTCTATCATCTTCTTAAAGTTGTTTTTAAGATCATTTTCTTGTGCTTTGACAGAATTGGAATATTTAGGTCTTGCTTTCATAAAATAGCTGGGTTCTAGTGGTGTCATATATCCTGAGTGTTGTTCATTGTATCTCTGCACTGATGTTCAGACATCTGGGTTTGGGATAATTAGGTGTAGGACTTCATTTCTGTTTGTTTTTCTATTTAAAAAAAGTTTGTCTTTGTAGGATTGGTTTATGTTCCTTGATTTCTGTTTCCTCCTTGGTCTTCTGGTTTTTGTGGCCTGGATTTCTGGTGGCCAGCATGACCACTGATCTAGTAGGGAGCCTCTGTCCAAGTTGGAAGATGAGTGATTAGCTTGGTGTTTAGTTAAGCAGGGGTGTCTGTGTCCTTCTGACTGGTGTGGCCTATATCTGTTCTTTAGACTGGTGTGGACTGTGCATGAATATCAGAATTCATCAAGGATTGAGGACAGAGACAGAAAGCAAGATGGGTGATGAGCTAGGAAAGATTGGGTTGTGGGATGGGACTTTGGGAACAGAAACTAGGGAGTGGGCCAATTCATTAGGCAGGTGGGTCAGTCATTTACTCATCTGATTGGTGTAGCCTGTGCTTCAAGACTCTGTTCCCTCACCAAGATGACTTTGGGCTGAATCAAGGTGACACCAAATGCCAACTAGGACACTGTTTTAATCTGTTATGTCCTCATCCTCTACAGCGAGAATCCATAGGAAGTTCTCCATTCTCCAAGTGAGCCTCTGATTCTGTTGGTCATGGTCATCACAAATGCTGCTGTCTACTCAGGTTACAGGTCAAGAACATCTTCCCTGAGTGTCACTTTTCCCACTTCCCATATCCTGTGATGTCCACCGCAGACATTGTGAAGAGTTAATGAATCAGCATCATCAAAACATAAGTTTAATCCTGACTCAGGAGAGACCTCCCAGGCATGTTCATCACCTGTCTCTTTGCATCCATTGGAATCAGACCAAAAGCCAAATAATGGCTAGAAAGGACAGGATCTGGGAGCATTTGGAATAAAGGAACATGAGCATGGTTCAAAGCTTTGGGTAATCCTTCTGGGTCATGGCAATCATGAAAGCAAATGGAGGGGACAGGAAGATTTAAGTTAACTATAGGAAAATCTACTTGACTATAAGGTCAAATGTGCAAAGAGACCAATTGCTCACTGCCTGGAAAGTTCTTCCCTCCTGGGGGAACCCCCCACTCACATTCCGATACCACTCCAAGGTGATCCAAGAGAAATCAGAGATGCAAGGAGAGGAGGAAGAATCATAGCTGGAATGCCATGAGAAAACTGGGATTAGTTCATGCCTGTGACACAGGCTGAGAATTTTTTTCTGTATCTATCCATAAAACCAAGGCCTGGCCCCAAAGCTTGATGTCATTTAAGGGATCCACTTCAAAGATCCGTAATTCTCTTCATGTTGGTCCTACAGACACAAATGTTCCAGTTCTACACAAGGGAGACATAGGATATGCAATTATTAATAATGATGTTGGGGATAAAGTACTCTTGGCAGGATATCTGGGGTTTTCAATTGATAAGCCAGTAGTACAGTACAGGTGGGTGAAAGGCAACATTTGAGAAGTTGAGGGTTGACTCTGGATGCAAATGAGTATCTGAGAGTGATATGATCAGGTCATCTGAACTATCTGGAGCAAACAGAATAAAACCACATGTGAAGTCAGCAGAGGGAAAGGGAAATCCTCTTCTGTAGAAGGCTATAGTATCTGTACAATAACCTTAGTTGAGCACTGCACAGCCAGCACTGGTGCAGATGAGTAAACAAGTACTGATGTAGCATGCACATGATCTGATCTAGCTCTAGATACACAACACAGCCCTAGGACAATGTAATGTGTCCACTGAGCCTAAGTCTGAGATGTCCATGTCTCCATCATCCTGAGCCCCTCTAGGCAGGATACGTCCCTCAAAGCCCTGGCTAGCCTAGGTGTCTTTGTGGTGAATCTCTATCATGAACTCAAGAGGGATCAGGTATCCTGGTTCTAGCTATGTACATTTAGGCAGTTGTAGCCATGGTGAAATAAATTACTCACAGGTAGTGTTCAGGTTGAATGGGTCTCTTTGACACTCACTAAGCTGCATGCTTCACACCTAGAGAGTTCTGCATCACTCATGACATTTAGTAAAATGAGAGTCCAATTGCCCTCTGACAGCTCAGACTATCACCTTCCGAGAGTCTTTGACCATTTTTCCTCAACAGGTAGATTGTATTCTAACTCTCATGTTCATGCTATAAGGCTACCATCCTCACCCTCCATGGGGCTAGAATTGTTTCTTGTGATGGTGAACTTGGGTAGCAGTACTGTGCAAACAACAGAATGAAATTTGCCCCTGTGGGAACTCTGACCATACCAAAGGCCTCTTTCAACCAGTGTTGGTCATTCTAACATCAACTCCTAATCCATGTCTTTGGAAACTAGGTAGAAGATGACTCACAGTCAGATGATGAAGGACGTGAGTACTCAGAGATGGTGGGTCTCCTGTGCTGTGTGGGAGAAACACTGTTTGCCATGTGTGAGCTGAACAGCAGAGCTTGATGATACAAACCTAGGATCTGGAGTCAGATGCCCATTGTCTCTCCTGGTCCTCACTGACCCACTCCTGTCTGCCACCTTAGAGTGCTGTGTCCCTCCTTCTGTACTGATGTCCACTGCAGAGCCTGGGGCAGTACCCTCTGAGGCACTGATGTTCAAGAAGCCTACAGGATAGATCCACGTGGCCAGAGAGAGGAGAGGAAGACAAGAGATTCTGTAGAGGAGCAGCAGGTTGTGTCCTTGCCATGAGGCCACAGAAGGCCACAGCGTCCGGGAAGGTGTTCATTCAGTGAGACTACAGCAGTAGCACACTCTACCAGTTCCAGACCAAGTTCCCCATGGAGCTGGAGAACAAGATTGATAAACAGCAGTTTAGAGAAAAAATTCGAACTCTAAATTACCTTTACGCAGAAGCAGAGAAACTTGGAGGCCAGTCATATCTTGAAGGCTGTTTGGCTTGTTTAATAGTGTATACCATGTTTTTATGCATGGAAACTCATTATGAGAAGGTCCTGAAGAAAGTCTCCAAATACATTCAAGAACAGAATGAGAAGATACATGCTCCCCAAGGCCTCCTCCTAACAGACCCCATTGAGAGAGGACTCCGAGTTTTTAGATTGAAATCACCATCTATGAAGACAGAGGTGTGAACAGTGTAAGATAAACCATAGAATTAAAGATCCCGCCTCCAGCTGGGACCTTCGTCTATCCACTGGCCGATGGCCCTACCTCCTCTCCAGAGTGTAATTCTTTTGTATCTGCTGCCAGAGCCACGGTGCCACACCTGGAGTGACCTCTCATCACTCAGCATCTACTTTGTGTCTCCCAGTTGTGTAGGACTCTGTAATCTTTTGATTCATTTCCAAGAAAATACTAAGAAGCATTTCACATTTTAAAATTCAAAGCCATTTAAACAATATGCAGTTGGTCAGCCTAAGCAAAGTCTTTTTCTTACCTGACACCAGTATCATTGGTTCCAGCCAGTTCCCTAGGTGGCTTTATAATTCAACAAGTAATGTCTTAGCACAGTTACTCCCCCAGATTAGTGACAGGTTTTGAGGGTGTGTCACAACTGTGCTTTGGCTAATGCACCACCCAGATCTCCAAAAACTGCCAGTCTTGACGTGATTCCAATCTTAAGATTGATTTCTGCTGCTTAATTTCAGAAACCTGAGAAAATAATATGTTATTTGTTTAGTATTGCAGTTATTATTAAGGCAGTATTTAATGCAATTCAGGTTATTTCTTTGAAAGCATTTATGTTAATGTGCATTACCTCGAAATGTTGGGAAGATGTTGTGTGTGTTGCTTGTTCATTACACAAATAAGTAAGCACAATAAGTAGATGCTCAGCCATCAGACATGCCTGTCCCTGCTCTGCCCCAAGTGTGTAATAAGCAAGTGTCCTAATAAACAAGTGACATTCTACTCTAGTTTTGTTACAATATAACCTGAGAGAAGTTGATGGGAATTATACTGTATGTTGCTAATCTGTAACCTACTCATGAACTCTGATTCATAGCCTCCTCACATACAGTATTCAGGGCACAGAAATCTTTGGATTGACTCGGTAAGTTTCGGCTTCCACATTACACTTGCAAGTTCAAGTCAGTTTTCCCAGCTCTTCTTTATCTCTATACTCGTGGTATTGGAATTCTTATGTCCTTTCCTTTAGGAGTTTGAGAGCGCTGTATTTGGGAGAAAGTTAAGAAATCTAAAGAAGGAGTGAAGCAGGTATTGTAGAGGTATTGTAGGTGCTAATACTGGATTTAATCTTTCAGATTTAATTTGTTTTCTGGGCCTTATAGTTATTCAGTAAACCCCATAGAGTTATGTAATAATTTAGTTGTATGAACCTCATATGTTCCTTTAAAGCCTATACTAGTCTGTCTGCCTTTCAAACTTGTTGAAATAACTTCACTGAAATACTAACACTTAGTAAAATTTTTCTTAAAAAAAAAAAAAAGAAGTCCTACAGATTGCACAGAATAAGACTTCTCACTGAGCTTTCCTGAGAATCACTCACAGGCTGCCTTCAGGACTTAACGTGTGCAGAGACATGTCACACATGAGACCAGGAGTGGGCCTGTCATTGATCTAACTACCCAGGTGTTTGATGATGACTGAGATGAGACATGAGTCCCCAAAAGCCAGATGATGAGTCTCAGAATTATCTAAGAGAGGGAAGAATATGGAGTATAGGTCAGCTTGAAACAAACCACTGTCTTGCCTCTAATGCTCTCTCTTACATAATTAAGGACCATAGAGAGATATTTCTTGAAATTAAGGTGGCTATTTTCTTCCTTCCTTTCATTCTTCCCTTATATCTTTCCTTCTTTCTCTCTTTCTTTCTTCCTTTACTTCTTTCTTTCTTTCTTGGCATGTAAATTGTCATTTTACTGCATGTATATCTGTGCAAGATAAGTATGCCTGGGAACTGACCAAAAAAGGGAACTGGATCCCCTGGAAATAGAATTACAGAATGGTTATGAGCGGCCATGCCTGTGCTGGAACACGTGTCCTCTACAAGAGCAACCAGTCCTCTTAACCACTGAACCGTCTCTCCAACACTCCCAGGTAGATGTTTTCAGAAGCAGATCTTATTGGTAGAAGGTAGAGAGCAAGAACTTGCTGGAACTCTGGCTGGAAGGGACAAGTGTGTTTGGCAGATCTGGGTTAGGGATATGGGATGCTAAGTGTCTCCATAGGAGACAATTGTTACTAATACCCAGGATCTAAGGCCAAACCCCATAGGGATTGCTTCTCCAAAGAGCACAGCGAGGTATGAGGAGAGACAGATGCTAGAGTTGTTTGAATTCGGTGTCTTCCTGAGCAGAGAGAGCCCTGTGTAAGATGCAGGATCTTTTGCAAGGTACAAAGCAAAGCCCTTTCCTTTGCCTTTCTGGAGTAGGGATAGCAGTATAAGACACATGATTTCCTGTCCAATATGTGGGCTGTGGAGTCCTGGATTTTAGGAGAAATTCTCCAGAGTTGGGCAGTTCAGTTCTAGAGTCAAATCTAACTGTCCATTTGTTTTCACTTCATAGAACAGATATCTCCTCAAGCTGCCAATGGCCAAGACTGACTTCTGTGAAAAACAGCTGTTCCTGCTTCACATATGCCTGAGAAGGCCTCCAGGGTGAAGACACTGAATACGTGTTCGTACACAGACAGCTTGTCTGTCACCCGTGATGCATGAGGCAGATGTACACCTTTTTTCTGTGTCTTTTTTCCAGTGATAACACACATTGCTAATGAATGTTGCCATGGTGATAAGGAAGCCTCAGATATGAACAAGGCTTGACACTGGGATAGGACAGCTGTCCAGATCAGCAACATCTGTTACTACTTGCCTCCAGGAGACAATTTGCTGGTCTTAATACCTGAAAACGTGGAGTCATCAGAAGGAACTCTGGCCTCTTGTCCCTCCCCTTGGGGATCCTGGCTGTCCTGTGACACATCATAAGACCATCAGAACAGTTAGTTAACAGCCTGAGAACTGGTGCAGCTGGGTTCTCCATGCTGCATCTACGAAAGAGATGCCCAGGTGATTAGTGGATACCCAGGGACTGTGTGGAATTACCTAGAGCTGGAGTTAGGTGAGGTTCTGTAGCCTCTTCACATAGGTGCTGGGAACCTGAATTCAGGTACTCTGGAAGATCATCGTATGCTATTAAATATTGGGATTTCTCCCCAGCCCTCCTTTCTCACTTTCTTCCTTGTTCCCTTTGTGCTTCTATTCAACATCTGAATTCGCCTTCTAGATACCTGTCTGCCTTCTGACCATTGCAACCAGGACTTTGGGAAAACAGAATTCCCCCCACTGTTTTGGATGTTCTAGTGCCTGGAAAAGGCTCAAACACCTGTGGATGAATGAATGAATGAATGAATGATGATACAAGGGCATTGATTTGTAGGGATCTCATGTTGGTAGATAACAAAATAGGCTAATGTCTCAGTTTGACTTTTTTTTGAGTTCATTATATGTTTTTTATTTTTTATTTTATTTTATTTTACAATATAATTTAATTTTACATATCAGCCACGGATTCCCTTGTTCTCCCCCCTCCCGCCCCACTCCCCTTCCCCCTAGCCCACTCCCCATTCCCATCTCCTCCAGGGCAAAGACTCCCCCGAGGATTGAGATCAACCTGGTGGACTCAGTCCAGGCAGGTCTAGTCCCCTCCTCCCAGGCTGAGCCAAGAGTCTCTGCTAAGCCCCAGGTTTCAAACAGCCAATTCATGCACTGAGCACAGGACCTGGTCCCACTGCCTGGATGCCTCCCAAACACATCAAGCCAATCAACTGTCTCACCTATTCAGAGGGCCTGATCCAGTTGGGGGCCCCTCAGCCATTGGTTCATAGTTCATGTGTTTCTATTCATTTGGCTATTTGTCCCTGTGCTTTATCCAACCTTGGTCTCAACAATTCTCACTCATATAAACCCTCCTCTTTCTCGCTAATTGGACTCCCGGAGCTCCACCCGGTTTGACTTTTAATTTAACTTTAATTATGCGTTTTATATATGTGGAAAGTGGGAGAGAGAGAGAGAGAGAGAGAGAGAGAGAGAGAGAGAGAGAGAGAATCCAAAACATCCTTATGTCTTTCAAATGAAGAGGAGCAAGACATTCATGTACGGGGTATGAGATACATTAACCTTAAGCAGACACCAGCCCTAGTTGGAAATCACAATGTGTGTGTTTGTGAGAGAAAGAGAGACAGAGAGACATAGATAGAGACAGAGACACAGAGAATATTGTGTGTTTACTCATGCATACATCAGTGTATGGGTAAGAAAATGCTATTGTATATGTATGGAGGTTAGAAGATATGAGGGAATTCGTTCTCTAATTCCATGAAACTGAATCTGGGAATTGAGGTCAGCATGTCAGCCTTGGCAGCAAGTGCCTTTACCCAGTGGCCCACCCTGCTCTGCTTTTCATTTAGAGGGGAACACTGTCATAGTTGGGAACATTGTCTTTCAGTAAATAATGGCCAATGAGAACAAACTTTGAGTAGAAAACATTGTGGCTCCCCCTCCCCTGACTGTTTCCAGTTCACCAAGGGCTTCCTGCTGCTAAACCTCTGCCCTACCTCTGTTCTCTCCCTTGGAGCTCTGAGAACAAACCCCTAGTCCCCTTTCAAGTTCCCATCTTAGAAGACTTCAGCGGTTCTCTGAATTTCCCTCCTACTGTCTGCTGTGAAGACATGGTCTCAGCAACTTTGGTAGGACACAGGTCTGAGGCTTTAGGCCGGGTTTCCACAGCCTTAATCAGGCCACATCTCCTGCAGCTCACTCTAGGACAGAGTGTAGGGGTCCTCTGTGCTGTGACCTGACTACACTCAGTTTGCCATAACCAGCTCCTGCATGCTCCTGGTCCCTTACACTACACTGGACTAAAAACATAGTGTGACACTTTCCTGGGCCCCTATAAGATTATAGAAGATCAGACTTTTCCTTTGTGCTCGGGATTGGGATAAGGAAGACTGCTCAATGATACTGCCCAGAAATGGAGACTGCTTTCAGAAGAGGTTCCTAGGTTTCCATTCATGATCACTCCCATGGCAGCTATTTCTTGTTCTCTCACTCTCCTGACTCTCTATTATTTTAACTCATTTCTAAAGCATTTTAGAGTTTTTTTTACAATTTTCTCTATGCTCACTGTATTTACACCATTTGCATTCCTCAGTTTTACCCTTTACATCCTCTCATGCCTTCCACTTTCTCTCAAATTTAGGTCTCTTCTGCAAATTATTAATATTATTATTAGTATTATTATACATTTATTTTGAAAAATAACTATATAAATACAATATGCTGTGCCCATTTACTATTTTTCATGTGTATATGTTTATGACTGACTACTTGGGATTGGATATTTTATCAAGTGCTCATCCATTTCCCTCAGCACTCATTATTTACTATAGCTCTTTAATTATGGGTGGAGCTCTGGAAGATTTCCTCATCCACGCTGGCATGTATGATTGTGTTTTCATTGTTCAGGTCTAGTTCAGGCAGCCATGTAGTTGAGAATTCTTGGGTGCAGCTTCCTTATTGTATATAGAACACACAATCTCATGGTAAACATCCATGATAGTGATACTGATACTTACAATCATTCCACCTCCACTTCTGAGATGTCCCATGACTCAAACAATGGCATTATAATATAGTTAAATAAAAAGGGGCCAGACACCCTGTGCTGTCTGTTGTTCTATGTATTTGAACAATTTTGTATTTCTTTGCTGGTCTCCATGTATGCAAATAGAGGCTTTGTTGATGACTATGGGAGCTACACTTAGCAGTGAGCATAAGAAAGTGTGCTGAAAATCTACCTAGAAATTCTACTAGTTTAGAAAAGTACCCATAGTATGTTCTCCTCTATGATCTGTGACGTTGCTAGGAAACTGTAGTTGTCTAGAATTCCAATACCAGAAATTATTTCCCTCCTGTCAAGCAGGGCTTAAGTCTACTTAGACAGTTGTTGGTTACATGCAAGACGTAAGAGCCACTTTTGGACCTTCAGGGATATCATACCAAGCTGGTCATTTCTGTGGTTTTTAGACATCACAACTGAGTAGGACTACTGATTGTTTCCCTCAGTTGTTAGCTTGCAAAAACATCAGTGATACAAGGTCTAGTTCACAGCGAAGTGCTTCTGGGAACAGACACTGTTACACTCCTCAAAACCTTGTGTTCCGTAAGTTCAGGGTGTCTTCAATAATGAGGACCGATATTCAAATTCTAAGAAACAACCAGTGGCAACAGCAATAGCCTATATTGTTCGTGGAGTCTTTTGGTCTACCAACAATATGTAGGGAGGTTTCTCATCCCTCGTAATGGGATTCTGTAAATCTTGGTTGGGAACATTCTCTACCCAAGTAATGCAACTTCATTTAAATATATTTGACATTTATATATTTTTAGAGGATGTAATTTTAGGTAAATATAAGATTATATGAGTCCCTATGACTTTCAAACATTTATGTTATTTATCTCTTCCTTCTCCTTCTATATTGCCCTTATTCCCCTTCCCCAATTAAGACTGGACCATTGTCTATTTCCCCCTTCATAGCATCAGTACCCTGCTCCCCCAGCCCCATGATATCTTTTAACTTTCCTAGTTTTCTGGTTTTCCTGTTATGTCCACCCCTTTGAAGATTCAGAGCTGGGAACTACAAATGTGAAAATACATATATGTGTATTTCTTGATCTCAGTTGCCTCAGTCATATTTTTCTAGTTTCACTCATTTACCTGCAAATTTTATGCTTTCATTTTCTTATAGCTGAATAGATTCACTGGGATATGGACCACATTTAAATGTAAACCACGTAATCATTCCAATAGATGTAGAGAAAGACTTTGACAAAATCTAACATGGCTTCATGGAAAAAGTTATGGTTAGAATAATCATGGGGGGAGCATACATCAATATAATTAGGGCTACATAAGACAAAGCCACACTCAATATCATTCCAAAAGAAAGAAACACAGGGCATAATCCCATTAAATCCAGGAATAGGACAGGGGTTTCTACTATCTCCACTCCTTTTCAATATTGGTCTGGGAGCACCGGCTGGAAAAATAAGACAAGAGACAGAAATTAAAGGCATACAAATAGGAAACAGAAGTTACTCTATTTGCAGATGATATTATGTTATACAAAATAGACCACAAAATTGCACTTGAAAATTTCTAGAAGCAATCAACAATTTTACCAACATTTCAGGATACAAAACCAAATGATAAAAATGAGTGTTTTCCTAGATGCCTCTCAACCAAAGGATGGAAAAAGAAAATGTGGTACATGTACACAGTGGAGTACTACTCAGCAGTGAAAAACAATGACATCATTAATTTGCAGGCAAATGGATGGAACTAAAAAAAATCATTCTGAGTGAGGTAATCCAGACTCAGAAAGACATATATGGTATGTACTCACTCACAAGTGGATTGTAGATGTAAAGCAAAGGATAACCAGACTATGATCCACAGCTCCAGAGAAGTTATCTAACAAGGAGGACCCTAAGAGGGTTGCATGGATTACCCTGGGAAGGGAAAATATATGAAATCTCCTGAGTAAACTGGAGACAAGGGGGTAGAATCAAGGGTAGGGGATAGGGGATGAGAACATAAGGGAACAGGAAGGTTGAGCTGGATCATGGACTGATTGGAAAGGCAATGAAAGAGATATCTTTATAGAGAGAGATATCATGGGGTAAGGGAGAAACCTGGTGCTAGGGAAGGTCCCAGAAATCCACAAGGATGACCTCAGTTTATACCACTAGCAATAGTGGAGAGGGTGCCTGACCTAGCCTACCCTAGTAATTAGATTAGTGAATACCCTATCATCATAGAGCCTTCATCCAGTAATTGATGGAAGCAGATGCAGAGACCCACAGCTGAGCACTAGGCAGAGCTCCAGGAGTCCAATCAGTGAGAAAGAGGAAGGAATATATGAGCAAGAGATATTGAGATCATGATTGGAAAAAGCACAGGGACAAATAGCCAAACTAGTGGAAACACATGAACTGTGAACCAATAGCTGAGGAGCCCCCATGGAACTGGACCAGGCCCTTTGGATAAGTGAGACAGTTGATTAGCTTGAACTATTTAGGAAGACCCCAGGCAGTAGGACTGGGACCTGTCCTTGGTGCATGAGCTGGCTTTTTTGGAACCTAGGGCCTATGCTGAGACACTTTGCTCAGCCTTGTTGTAGGGAGGAGGGGACTGGACCTGCCCCAACTGAATCTACCAGGCTGGGTTAACTCCCCAGGGGAGACCTTGCCTTGAAAGAGGTGGGAGTGTGCGGTGGATTGGAGGGAAGGCTGGAGGGTGGGAGGAGGGAAGACAGGGGAATCCATGGCCAATATGTAAAATTAAATTAATTATAAAATAAAAATATTTTTAAAAAAGAACTGTATGGTTCTGGCACAAAACAGACATGTAGACTAAGGGAACAAAATGAAAGATACAAAATATGAATACACATCATTATAGCCATCTGATATTTGACAAAGATGACAAAAGCATGCACTGGAGAAGAGACTTCTTCCACAACTGCTTCTTGGAAAATGGAATATCCACATGTACAAGAATGAAATTAGACCAATATCTATCACCCTGAATAAAAATTGACTACAAGTGGGTCATTATACTCAAATTTCCTTTGGAACTCCAGCTAACCATTACTGATACAGAGACTTCTTATTAATTATGAAACTTTGGCATTAGCTTAAGCCTGTTCCCAACTATCTCTTAAAACTTAAATTAATCCATTTATATTCATCTATGTTCTGCCATTTTCAAGCATAACATTTCAGAGGTTTTCTCAGTCTGGACCTGGCTTTATGCATGCCGTGGCTCTAGGAAAATGTTGCATAGCCCTTCTGTGCATCTGCAGGCTCCCTCTATGGCTTTGTTAAGCACATGATGCTGGTAGCTGGCTCTGTTCCACTTGAGTCCTTGAGAACAGAGCCTGATGCACATGGACACCAGCAGGAAGTCATGCCTACCTGCCCCATCTCTGGAAAGTTACTGAGCCCACTCTGAGACTGGCAGAAAATCAGATCAGGGTGGGCCACTGGGTAAAGGCACTTGATGCCAAGGCTGACATGCTGACCTCAATTCCCAGATTAGAGAACGAATTCCCTCACATCTTCTAACCTCCATATATGTACAGTAGCATTTTCTTACCCATACACTGATGTATGCATGAGTAAAAAAAATACACATATATTTTCTCTCTCTCTCTTTCTCTCTCTCTGTACTTCTCTCTCTCCTCCTCCTCTTTCCAATATATAAAATGCATAATTAAATGTAAATTAAAAGTCAAACTGAGGCATTAGCCTATTTTGTTATCTACCAACATGAGATTCCTTCAATCAGTGCCCTTGAATCATCATTAATTCATTTATTCATTCATCCACAGGAGTTTGAGCCTTTTCTAGGCACTGGAATATTCCAAAATAGCAGGGACATTCTGTCTATACAAATCCCTGGTTGAAATGGACTTCTTAGAAGGCAGACAGGCATCTAGAAGGTGAATTCAACTCTTGTATAGAGCCACAAATGGAACATGGAAGAAAATGATAAAGGAGTGCTGTGGAAGTGTCTCAGTATTAAATAGCACATGCTGATCTTCCAGAGTACCAGAGTTCAGTTCCCAGCAGTTATGTGAAGAGGATTCTGAACCTCACCTAACTCCAGATCCAGGTGATTCCACACACCCTGGGTATCCACTAATCACATGGGCATCTCCTTCTGAGACAGCATGGAGAACCCAGCTGCACCAGTTCTCAAGTGTTTAACCAACTGCTCTGATGGTCTTATGATGTGTCACAGGACAATCAGGATCCCCAAGCAGAGGGACAAGAGGCCAGAGTTCTTCCTGATGACTCCATGTTTTCAGGTATTAAGACTAGCAAATTGTCTCCTGGAGGCAAGTAGTAACAGATGTTGCTGATCTGGACAGCTGTCCTATCCCAGTGTCAAGCCTTGTTCATATCTGAGGCTTCCTTATCACCATGGCAACATTCATTAGCAATGTGTGCTATCACTGTAAAAGAGACACAAAAAAAATGTGTGTATCTGTCTCACAGGCTGTGGGTGAAGACAAGTTGTCTATGTACAACTATGCATCCAATGTCTTCACCTTGGAGGCATTCTCAGGTTTATGTGGAGCAGGATCTGCTGTTTTTCACAGAAGTCAATTTTGGCCATTGGCAGCTTGAGGAGATGTCTGTTCTATGAAGTGAAAACAAATGGACAGTTAGATTTGACTCTAGAACTGAACTACCCAACTCTGGAGAATTTCTCCTAAATTCCAAGACTCCACAGCCCACATATTGGACAGGAAATCATGTGCTTTCTGGCATGCTGATATCACTACTCAGAAAGGCAAAGGAAAGAGCTTGGCTTTGTACCTTGCAAAAGATCCTGCATCTTACACAGGGCTCTCTCCTCTCAGGGAGTCAGTGAATTCAAACAACTGTAGCATCTGTCTTTCCTCATGCCCCATTGTACTCTTCAGAGAAGCAATCCTTTTGGGGATTGGACTTAGATCCTGGGTATTATATTGTCTTATATGGAGACAAGGAGTGTCCCATATCCCTAACCCAGATCTGCCAAATACACTTGTCCCTTCCAGCCAGAGTTCCAGGAATTTCTTGCTCACTGCCTTCTTTTAGTCAGATCTGCTTCTGAAAACATCTACCTGGGTGTGTTGGAGAGATGGTTCAGTGGTTAAGAGGACTGGTTGCTCTTGTAGAGGACTCTTGTTCTGTTTCCAGCACAGGCGTGGCAGCTCATAACCATTCTGTAATTCTATTTCCAGGGGATCCAATTCTCCGTTTTGGCTTCTGTGGGTACCAGGCATACCTGTGTTGCACAGATATACAGGCAGTAAAATAACCATACACATGCCAAGAAAGAAAGAAGTAAAGGAAGAATGTAAGAGAGAAAGGAAGAAAAAGGCAGAAAGAAAGAAAGAAAGAAAGAAAGAAAGAAAGAAAGAAAGAAAGAAAGAAAGAAGGAAGGAAGGAAGGAAGGAAAGAAAGAAAGAAGAAAGAAGTAAAGGAAGAAAGAAATAAAGAGAACAGCCACTTGATTTTCTTTTTTAATTTAATTTAATTTTTTTCATTTTACAAACCAACTACAATTCCCCCTCCCTCCTCTCCTCCCACTCTTCCCTGTCTATCTACCCACAATTCAACCCCCAGCCACTCCTCAGATAGGGTAAGGCCTCCCATGGGGAGCTGACAAAGTCTGGCATATCAAGTTGAAGTAGGACAAAGCCCCTTCCCCCTTTATCAAAGATGAGCAAGGTATCCCTCCATAGAAAATGGGCTCCAAAAAGCCAGAACATGCACTAGGAATAATTTCTGGTCCCTGTTCCAGGGGCCCCACACACTGACCTTGCCACACAGCTGCCACACACATTCAGAGGGCCTAGTTCAGTCTCACGTAGCTTGTGCAGCTGTCTGTCCAGAGTCCGTGAGCTCCCACTAACTCAGGCCAGCTGTCTCTGTGGGTTTCCCCATCATGATCTTGACTCCCCCCCTTGCTCATATAATCCCTCCTCCCACTCTTTGACTGGACTATAGGTGCTCAGCCCAGTGCTTAGCTGTGGATCTCTGCCTCTGCTTCCATCAGTTACTGGGTGAAGGTTCTATGATAACAATGAGGGTAGTCATCAATCTGAGTACCGAGGTAGGCCTGTTAAGGCACCATCTCCACTAATGCTAGGAGTCTGAGCTGTGGTCACCCTTGTAGATTCCTGGGGATTTCCCTATCACCAGGGTTCTCCCTATCTCCATAATGGCTCCATCTGTCAAGATATCTTTCCTTGCTGTTCCCCTTCGTCCCTCCTACAACTGAACCATCTTGTTCCCTCATGTTCACATTCCCCTTCCCCCCTTCCCTCAACCCTGCACTTCCAGTTTACCCAGGAGATCTTATCTGTTTCCCCTTCCTAGGGCAATCTATGCATGTACCTCTTAGGGTCCTCCTTGTTACCTAGCTTCTCTAGTCTTGTGGATGGTAGCCTGATTATCCTTTGCTTTATGTATAATATCTACCGATGAGTGAGTACATACCATGTTTGTCTTTCTGAGTCTGGGTTACATCATTTAGAATTTTTTTTCTAGTTCCATCCATTTGTCTGCAAATTTCATGATGTCATTGTTTTTTACCGCTGAGTAGAACTCCATTCAGTAAATGTGTCACATTTTCTTTATCAGTTCTTTACTTGAATGATGTTGGGGCCCATTTAGGCTTTACCCATCAGGTCTGCATAAAGAGGATGATTGGACCATGGGACTGATTACAAGTGTGTGAGATGGTCTGCACTTGGCTGTGCTGGGGGATGGTCTTTTGCTCCATCCCTTATCATTTCTTTAAATACCCTAGGGCAGAGACCTATAGATTAGGATCCAGGCCCTCTCGAGGATATCCTGTATTTTCTATCTCTCTCCCTTCTAACTAATATTTGCTACTGCTCCTACTCAAGAGTACTCTGGGGAAATGTGGGAGTGAAGGATAGCCCCCCACAGATGGTAACAGTGAACAGGAACAAATACAAAAAGTAAGAGAGAGAGAGAGAGAGAGAGAGAGAGAGAGAGAGAGAGTACTTGGTGAGAGTAAGAGTGAGGTCCTGCCAGTTACAGAAGAGGGATCAGTCGAGTTTTGTAATAAACAAAAAGTTAAATGTGGCAGGGTTTTATCCTTGAGAGAAAAAAGAAAAAACAGACTGGAAAGATGTCTGAGTATAAGGCTGCAACACAGAAACTTCTCTATCAAGATTTCTCTTTCTGTCTCTCTTTTAATTTCTATCTATGAAATATATATATTTCCTACTTTCCTATTTATATAATATATATTATATATTATATAAATATATATATTAGAAAAAAACTTAGAAGAGTAAGGTAGAATAGGAATGAAGAAAATGGCATAAAGAAAACTTAGAATATGTTAAGCTACAAAACAGAGAAACTAGGTCTTTAATTTTCTAGCTTTGGGGCTATGAACACAAACTGGGGAAAAACATCTATCCTCTTTGAGCTTAATGGGCAAGAAAAGGCTCCTCTTTGAGCTTATCATGCAGAAAAACATTCCTATGGAAGCTTTCGGCCTGAGGACAGCTAAAATGCTAAGCCCAAGTGGCAGAGGAAAGAGATTTCCCTTGCAGCAGATGTGGACAGATGAAACACAAATCCTGTTGTGTTTTTCAGCAGTGCCTGAGAAAACCTGTACAACACCTTACCCTCAGAATTACTTTCCTCCTTGCCATGCAGCCAAAAAGTTTAGAGAACAGAAGTTTGGGGAACACTTGGTAATCTTTCTCTCAAACTAAAAACTTTCTTAAAAAACTTCATCTCTCTCTCTCTAAAAATCTAAAAGGCTTTTCAGAACTTTCTTTCCCAGTTTCAATTTCTGAAAGGGCAAAATTAGATTCCCCTGGAAGAATGCAGGAATTCACCTGTGGTTTGCTCTAAGAAAAAAAATAGAAAGACCTCTTGAAAGGGGCAAAAACCTCTCTGCTAAGTTCTGTCTCTCTAAGCCAGAAAAAACAGCAGCCAGAAGTTCCCTGTGGTTGTAGCCCAGGGAAATAGTGCAGGGCAGCTTGAGAACGCTGCTGGCGCCGTGAAAGCCGTAAAACCAAGCTGTGTCTGCAGCTGCAGTGACGGCAGTGTCAGAAGCTCTGCATCTGGAAGGAAGGAACAGGCAAGACCACATACAGATCTCTCAAGGAAAGTCTCTCTGAAGGAGCTGCAGGAAAGCTTTGCTTTAAGTGCTTTTGTTTCTTTTCAATGACTGGCTGGGGCCAATGAACAAGCACCAAGGATATTTGGGTATCAGGAACGCCAGCCTCATTGTTCGCTAACAGGGTGGGTGTGATTCTGATCCAGGGCCAGTATCAGATGAAAGAGAAACACCTAGCAATGCCAGCTCAGGGAGCAGAGAAATCTTTTGACTCAAGAAACCTACCATAAGAAAAAGGCTCATTTACTCTTGATTTTTCAGTACAAAAGCAATCTCAGTAAAAAGGGAGCCAGAAGTTAACTCCCAGACCCAAAAAGAACTATGGGAAATGGAGTCTGAAAGGTAGCTCATAACAGCAGGCTGATATGAGAGAAATACATTCTGGGAAAGGTAGTTTTTCAGCTAAAGATGGTGATGCTGCCCAGAAAGACTATTTCTTCAACTTGAAATAAAGTTTTTTCCCAAGCATTGCTAGAAAGCTTAGATTTACTTCCCAAAAAATAGAGAGCAAATGAACACCTTGCCTCACATGAGATGATTAAAACAAAAAAAAGCTTATGAGATTGAGTTCTATTTAAGATTCCAGAGAAACATTGATAATATTAAAAGACACTCACAGTAAACTTAAAATACAGCTTTTGAAAAAATTGAGGAAAATGGTCTGAGAGTTTGTTGAATGTCAGCTCCAATGAAAAACTGTAAGAAAATGGAACTCAGAACTATGCTGCTTTTGGCTCCTTTGAGAAAATGCCTTATATTGCCTAATAGCTGCCCAAGAATTTTAGCTAAGGGCTTTACAGCAGTTCAATGTGGTATTTTCATCCTCATCCTGAGGTGAAGCTTTTCCATAGAGCAAACCAAAAGTTCTGCAGTAACAGAAATGCTTGTCTGAATTATGGCACAGGGAAGCTATTATGAATTTGGGTAAAGGGACAATACCTAGCTAAGAAGTTATCTACCACAGGGTAATTCTCTGCTGGTTCCAGAATGGCTGAGAGAGCCTGGCAGGAAAGATGATTGGAAAAAAAATAACTTTACTCCAAGGATTACAGCCTTAACAATGACACTATATTGTACAAAGAGCTAAGTCACTTAGAAATTCATTATGTCTTTTAGAAGGTTTTTCTTCTCATTCTCTTTTTGGTTTTGAAATGAAGTCCAAAGAAAATTACTCTCTGTCTTGTTGGAAGATAATGTAACATCTCTTCCAGGTATTAAGTAATCTTTTAGGTGTTTGTTAAGTTAGATATTTGTTAATGGTAACCCTATAGTGAGTTTGCTTAATATAATTTTGTAAAATAGATCTATAGAATTTCTTCAATACATGTAGTAATAAGCTTGTAAGAAGTAAAGACATGTAGTAAATGGCCATGCTAGTTGTAAATTTAAGTTTAAATAAGAAGTGTATAAGACTATATTTGCTCAGGTAGTCCTATAGAGTCTCTTTAAATATAAGCTTGTAAGAAATAAAGTAAATCATAAAAAATGTAGGTTTATATATTAGGATAGGATATTTTCTAAGGTAGTAAGAATATAATCTTGTAAGAAGCTTTAGGCATAAAGAGGCTTAAATAAGACAGGTATATAGTAGGCTTTATGTCTTAGTTACATGTTAAAAGTTTGTATAGAGAGTATACGGTGAAGGGACCTGGGACACAGAAAACAGCATCCATAGTGGACTGCAAACTTGGCAGTCTGAGTGGTTTCAGAAGCTCTAGAAGCTGCTAAGAATGGCAGACACCAGAGCCAGCACAACAACCACAGTCAAGCATCCACAGCTGAGAGCCATGGAACATCAATACAGCAAAGAAAAACCTGAGCTAGCAACTAAAACGTTCCAGTTTCTATTCAACAGCTAAAAGAAAGTCTCTTCTGAGAGGACTTTGCACCAACCAGCTCTTATGAAACTAATATCTTTCATGCTGAAAGAAAACCTTCCATAAAATGCTACAACAACTAAAAATGTCTCTGGCCTGAGAACAAAATTTGTAGAGATGCTTGTTTGAACTAAAATTGTTAAAGGCAAAACGTTTTTGGTTGTAAAACATTTCCTTTTATTTGGAAGTGGAAGTCTAGTACCAGAATTTATTTGAACTTTTTGAACTTAAAAAAAATTGAGATAAAACTGCAAAAAGGTTTTGGTTATACATTTCTTCATATTTGGAAGGCTTCTACCAGAATTTATTATTTGAATTTTGGGACTTAAGAAATGAATTGGAAGCCCCCATAGGACTGGACTAGTCCCTCTGGATATGGGAAACAGTTGTTTAGCTTGAACTGTTTGGGGAGCCAAACAGCTAAGACTGATGTAGTTACCTTAGACACATTACAAAAAAGAAATGCCATCTTTATCATCCTCTACTCCTATACTGGGAGGTTTGACAACTACGGAGATTGCTGTGAGCTCTTAATAGGGAGTCTTTTTTGTATATTAAGAAGTGGGGACCTGTTGAAGCCTATTTAGGCTTTATCAAGCAGGTATGAATAAAGAGGATGATTGGACCATGGGTCTGAGTATAGGTGTCTAAGACGATCTGCACTTGGCTGTGCTGGGGAGAGATCTTTTGCTCCACTCCTTGGCATTTCTCTAAATACCCTAGGGCAGAGACAGTTGAGGCCTGATGAATTAGGGTACAGGCCCTCTCAAGGCTATCCTATATTTTCTATCTGTTTCTATCCCCTCTATTCTTCTAACTAATATTTCCTGCTGCTCCTACTCAAGAATACTATGGGAAAATGTGGGGGTGAGGAGTAGCCCCTGACAGAGGAGCATCTAGGTTGTTTCCAGGTACTGGTTATTGTGAATAATGCTGCTATGAACATAGTTGAGCAAGTATGCTTGTGGTATGATTGAGCATCCTTTGGGTATATGCCCAAGAGTGGTGTTGCTGAGTCTTGAGGTAGATTGATTCCCAATTTTCTGAGAAACCATCATACTGATTTCCAAAGTGGTTGTAGCAGTTTGCACTCCCACCAACAGTGTAGGAGTGTTCCCCTTGCTCCACATCCTCTCCAACATAAGGTATCAGAAGTGCTTTTGATTTGACAGGTATGGGATTTCATCTCAGATATGTTTTTATTTGCATCTCCCAGATAATTAAGGATGTTGAGCTGCTGTGGATATCGCTATATGTCAATAAACACTGATTGGCCAATAGCCAGACAGGAAGTATAGGCGGGACTAACAGAGAGGAAAATTGAGGAGAAAGGAAGGATAGAGAGACTGGCTGGAGCCGCCGAGAGGAGAAGAAAGATGTAAAGTACCAGTAAGCCACAAGCCACGTGGCAAAGTAGAGATTAAAAGAAATGGGCTAAATATAAGAGTAAGAGCTAGACAATGATAGGCCTGAGCTAATGGCCAAGCAGTTTAAATAATGTAAGCGTCTGTGTGTTCATTTTATGAATGGGTTCGGTCAGGGAACCAGGGACTGGCGGGACTTGGGAGCTAGAGACTGGCGGGACTTGGGAGCTGGAGAGAAGCTCTCCAGCAACATTGAGCAATTCCTTAAATGTCTTTCACTCATTTGAAATTTCTTTGAGAATTAATTGTTTAGCTCTATAGCCCATTTTTTTAAATGGATTGTTTGTTATTTTGATGTCCAGTTTCTTGACTTCTTTATATATTTTGGAGATCAGCCCTCTGTCAGATGTGGGGTTGGTGACGATCTTTTCCTATTCTGTAGGCTGTCGTTTTGTCTTATCTACTGTGTCCTTTCCCTTGTAGAGGGATCTCAGTTTCAGGAGGTCCCATTTGTTAATTGTTGTTCTCAGTGTCTGTGATACTGGTGTTATATTTGGGAAGGGGTCTCCTGTGCCAATGCATTCAAGACCATTTCCTACTTTCTCTTCTATCAGATTCAGTGTAACTGGTTTTATATTGAGATCTTTAAACCACCTGGACTTGAGTTTTGTGCATGGCAATAGATATGGATCTATTTGCAATCTTCTACATGTTGATATTCAGTTATGACAGCACCATTCGTTGAAGTTTTTTTCCATTGTACAGTTTAGGCTACTTTGTCCTAAATCAGGTGTTCATAGGTGTGTGGGTTAATGTCAGAATCTTCAGTTCACTTCCATTGGTCCACATGTCGGTTTTTATGCCAATATCAAGCTGTTTTTTATTACTATAGCTCTATAGTAGAGCTTGAGGTTAGGGATGGTGATGCTTCCAGAGGTGGGTTTTTTTTTTTTTTTTGGTTTTTTGAGACAGGGTTTCTCTGTGTAGCTTTGCGCCTTTCCTGGAGCTCACTTGGTAGCCCAGACTGGCCTCGAACTCACAGAGATCCACCTGCCTCTGCCTCCCGAGTGCTGGGATTAAAGGCGTGCGCCACCAACGCCCGGCTCAGAGGTGGTTTTGTTGTACAGGATTGTTTTAGCTATCCTGGGTTTTCTGATTTTCCAAATGAAGTTGAGTATTGTTCTTTTCAGGTCTGTGGAGAATTGTGTTGGGATTTTGGTGAAGATTGCATTGAATCTGTAGATTGCTTATGGTAACATTGCCATTATTACTATGATGATTATATCTATACAAGATCATACGAGATCTTTCCGTTTTCTGATATCTTCTTCAATTTTTTTCTACAAAGACTTAAAGTTCTTGCCATACATGTCTTTCACTTGTTTGGTTAGAGTTACTCCAAGATATTTTATGCTATTTATGGCTATTGTGAATGGTGATGTTTCTCTGATTTCTTTCTCATCTTAGTTATCATTTGTATAAAAGAGGGCTACTGATTTTGTTCAGTTAATCTTCTTTTCTGCCACATTACTGAAGGTGTTTATCAGCTGTCAGAGTTTCCTGGTAGAATTTTTGGGGTCACTTATATATACTATCATATCATCTGCAAATAGCAAAAAAAAAAAAAGACTTCTTTCTTTCCAAATTGTATTCCCTTGATCTCTTTTTGTTGTCTTATTGCTCCAGGTAGAACTTCAAGTACTATATTGAATAGATATGGAGAGAGTGGACAGCCTTGTCTTGTTCCTGATTTTGGTGGAATTGCTTTGAGTTTCTCTTCATTTAATTTGATGTTGACTGTCAGCTTGCTGTAAATTGCCTTTATTATGTTTAGGTATGCTCATTGTGTTCCTGCTCTCTACAACACCTTTATCATGATGGAGCATTGGATTTTGTCAAAGGCATTTAATTACATGCTTTTGTGGAGTTTTTCTTTTAGTTTGTTTATATGGTAGATTACATTGATAGAGTTTTGTATGTTGAACCATACCTGTTTCTCTGGAATGAAGCCTACTTGATCATGGTGGATGATCTATTTTTTGATGTGTTCTTGGAGTTGGTTTGGCAGTATTTTGTGGAGTATTTTTGCATCAATGTTTATGAGGGAAATTGGTCTATAATTCTCTTTCTTTGTTGCATCTTTTTATGGTTGGCTGTCAAGGTAATGATAGCCTCATAAAAAGCTTGACAATGTTCCTTCTGTTTAATATTATGAAGAACCATTTGAGGTGTATTGATATTAGCTCTTCTTTGAAATTCTGGTAGAATTCTGTCCTAAAACGATCTGGCCCTGGGCACTTTTTGGTTGGGAGGATATTTATGACTGCTTCCATTTCCTCAGTGATTATAGGACTATTTAAGCAGTTTATCTGGTCTTGATTTAATTTTTGTAAGTGGTACCCGTCAAGAAAATGGTCCTTTTCTTTTAGATTTTCAAATTTTGTGGAGTACAGGTTTTTGAAGTATGATCTAATGGTTCCCTGGAGTTCCTCAATATCTGTTGTTATGTCCCCCTTTTCATTTCTGATTTTGTCAATTTGGATATTCTTTCTCTGTTTTCTGGTTAGTTTGGATAAGGGCTTGTCTATTTTGTTGATTTTCTCGAAGAACCAACTCTTTGTTTCATTGATTCTTTGTATTGTTCTTTTCATTTCTATTTTATTGAATCAATCCTCAGTTTGATTATTTCCTGTCAGCTACTTTTCCTGGCTGAGTTTGCTTCTTTGGGTTCCAGAGCTTTCAGGTGTGCTGTTAACTCCCTAGTGTGAGATTTCTCCAAATTCTTTATGTAAGCACTTAATGCTATAAACTTTCCTCCTAGCTCTGTTTTCATAGGATCCCACAAGTTTGGGTATGTTGTGCCTTCATTTTCTTGAATTCAAGGAACTCTTTAATTTATTTTTTTATTTCTTCCTTAATTCATTGGTGATTCTGTTGAGCATTGTTCAACATCTGAGATTGTAGGCTTTCTGTAATTTGTGTTATTGTATTCTAACTTTAAGTCATGGTGATCTGATGGGATACAAGGGTTTATTCCAGTTTTTTTGTATCTGTTTGAGATTTGCTTTGTGACCAAGTATTTGGTCAATTTTAGAGAGGGTTCCATGAGGTACTGAGACAAAGATATACTCTTTTGTGTTTGGGTGAAATGTTCTATAGATATCTGTTAAGTTCGTTGGAGTCACAACATTTGTTAGTTCTTTTACTTCACTGTTAAGCTTCTGTCTTGCTGACTTGTCCATTGGTGAGAGCAGGGTGTTGAAGTCTTCCACTATTAGTGTGTGGGGTTTGGTGTGTTATTTAAGCTTTAGTAATATTTCTTTTACAAAATCATGTGCCCTCTATTTGTTCAGAATTGAGGCTTCATCTTGATGGATTTTTCCTGTGATGAATAGGTAATGTCTTTCTCCATCTCTTTTGACTAATTTTAGTTTGAAGTCTATTTTCTTAGATGTTAGAATAGCTACACCTGCTTTTTTCTTAAGGCATTTTGATTGTTTTCTTTTCCACCCCTTTATTTTGAGGTAATGTCTTTCTTTGAAGTTGAGGTTTTTTTCTTATATACAGTAGGATGGATTTTGTTTTTTTTTTTTTTTTTTTTTTACCAATTCTGTTAACCTGTGTCTTTTTATACATAAACTTAGTCCATTGATATTGAGAGATATTAATGATCAGTGTTTATTAATTCCTGTTATTTTTGTTGTGGTTGTTGTTGATGATGTTGTTGTTGTTGATAGTATGTGTGCATGTGTTTCTTTTCTTTGGGATTTTCTGGTGTGGGATTTATCTATTGCCTAAGTTTTCCTGGGTGTAGCTATCTTCCCTGGGTTCAAGTTTTCCTTCTAGTACTTTCTGTAGGACTGGATTTGTGAATAGGTACTGTTTAAAGATGATTTTGTCGTGGAATATCTTGTTTTCTCTGTCTGATGGTGATAGAAAGTTTTCCTGGGTTTGGTAGTCTGGTTTTGCATCCATGGTCTCTTAGTGTCTGTAAGACATCTGTCCAGGACCTTCTGGCTTTCATAGTCTCCATGGAGAATTCGGTTGTCTTTCTGATATGTTTGCCTTTATATGTTACTTGGTCTTTTTCCTTTGCAGCTCTTAATATTCTTTCTTTATTCTGAATATTTAGTAATTTTATTATTATGTGGTTTGGGATTTTTTTTTGGTCCAGTCTATTTGGTGTTTTGTATGTTTCTTGTACCTTCATAGGCTTGTCCTTTAAGTGGGGAAAGTTTTCTTCTATGATTTTGTTGAATATATTTTCTGTGCCTTTGAGCTGGGGTTCTTATTTTTTATAATAATGGATTGTTGAGACTCACTAAGATATATTGACATATGAATAAAATGGTCAAAGGCAATTGACAATACACTTCTGTACAATGATATATACCAATCCATAAACACACAAATAAAATTTAGTTATCAAATACAAAATATAACATACCTGTAAATATTGATTTACTACACATCATACAAAGTAGGAAGATTTATAATGTATTTTCTTGGTATAATCCCTTAAGTGTCTAAAATTGAGCTGGGGTTCTTCTCCTTCTTCTATCCCTATTATTCTTAGGTTTGGTCTTTTCATGGTATCCCAAATTCCCCTGGAGTTTGATGTCAAGAATTTGTTATATTTAACATTTTCTTTGACTGATGAATCTATTTCCTCTATCGTAACCTCCATGCCTGAGATTCTGCCTTCCATCTCTTGCATTCTGTTGGGTACGTTTGCATTTGTAGTTCCCTGATTGTTTACCCAGATTTCCATTTCCAGAGTTCCCTTAGTTTGTGTTTTCTTTATTTCCTCTAACTCAATTTTCAAGGCTTGAACTGTTTCCTGCACCTGTTTGGTTGTTTTTTTTTCTTGGTTTTCTTTGATGGATTTACTGATTTCTTCCAATTTTGTCTTTGACCTTTCCTCCATTTCTTAAAGGAAATTTTTCATTTCCTCTTTAAGGTCCTTTATCATCTTTATAAAGTTATTTTTAAGGTCATTTTCCTCTGCTTCATCTGTGTTGGAGTGTTCAGGTCTTGCTGTTGCAGAACCACTAGGTTCTGGAGGTGTCATATTACTCTTTAAGTTGTTGAGTGTATTCTTACACTGCTGTGTACCCACCTGGGTTTGGGGTAATTACAGGTACAGGTGTTGATTCTTGCTCCACTTGGTGTAGGTGGCACATGTGTCTCTGGGGCTATTCTTCCTCCAATCAGCACCAATTCAAACTGTGCCTCTGAGGGACTTCTGATGCTTCTGGGGCTGGTGGTGGAGAAGCCTGACCACAGAAGTCTTGCTTGCTGACCATCTGATGAGGCTCTTCCTCCAAAAGGTGCAGGTGGGGCTGTGCCTCTGGGGCCTGGATCCCTCTGAAGATAATGGGGATACTGGTGAAGTCGCCTCTTCCTCACAGTCACCTGAATTTCAAGAAATCTCTCTCTCTCTCTCTCTCTCTCTCTCTCTCTCTCTCTCTCTCTCT
>CABHPH010150976.1:1528-18705 GCA_902168325.1 Peromyscus nudipes | reverse complement strand
TCTCTCTCTCTCTCTCTCTCTCTCTCTCTCTCTCTCTCTCTCTCTCTGGTCCTTAAGTGTTCAAGGGAGGGAATTACAGGACAAGAACATAGTACTGTTTCACAAAGACCTACACCCCATATTCTTGCTTATCCTGGATTGTTCTGAGACTCATCATTTGCCTTTTAGGGACTTGTGTCTCATTTTAGTCATCATCAAACACCTGGGAAGACTGGCCCATGCTATGGTCCATCCTGGGTAGTTAGATCAATGACAGGCCCACTCCTGGTCTCATGCGTGAGATGTCTCTGCACACATTAAGTCCTGAAGTCTGCCTGTGAGTGATACTCAGGAAAGCTCAGTGAGAAGTCTTATGTGCAATCTGTAGGACTTCTTGAACATCAGTGCATCAGAGAGTACTGCTTCAGGCTCTGCAGTGAACATCAGTATAGCAGGAGGGACACAGCACTCTCAGGTGGCAGACAGGAGTAGGTCAATGAGGACCAGGAGAGACAATGGGCATCTAAGTCTAGATCCTAGGTCTGTATCACCAAGCTCTTCTGCTCAGCTCACATTTGGAAAAGACTGTTTCTCTCACATAGCACAGGAGATCCACTTCCTCTGAGTAGTCATTTTCTTCAGCATCTGACTGAGAGTCATCTTCTGCCTGGTTCCCAAAGACATGGATTGGGACTTGAGTTTAAAATGACCAACACTGGTTGAAAGAGGCCTTTGGTAGGATCAGAGGTCCTACAGAGGGCAATCAATCTTCTCTGTTTTTGTGCAGTACTGCTACTAAAGTTCACCATCACAAGAAACAATTCTAACTTCATGGAGAGTGAGGATGGTAGCCTTAAAACATGAATATGAGAGTCATAATACAATCTACTCATTGAGGCAAAATGGTCAAAGACTCTCAGAACGTGATGTCAGAGGGCAATTGGACTCTCGCTTTACTGAATGTCATGACTGGTGCAGGATTCTCTACATGTGTAACATGCAACTTAGTGAGTGCCAAAGGGACCCATTCAACCTGAACATTACCTGTGAGTAATTTGTCTCACCATGGTTAAAACTGCCTAAATGCACATTTCCTGAGACAGGACACTTGGTTTCTCTTGAGTTCATGACAGTAACCCACCACAAAGACACCTAAGCTGGCCAGGGCCTAGAGACACTTATCCTGAGCCTAGAGAGGCTCAGAGTGATGTAGACCAGGGACATCTCAGACTCAGGCTCAGTGCACACATGAGAGTGTACCAGAACTGCTTTTTGTGTTGTGGTGGAGATATATTAGGGCTTGTGCTTGCTATATAAATACTTATTTACTAATCTGCACCACAGTTCTGGTTGGATCCTGCTCAACTAAGGTTATTGCACAGATATTATAGCCTTCTGTAGAGGAAAACTTCCCTTTCTATCTGCTGACTTAACATGTGGCTTTATTCTGCTTGTTCCAGATAGTTCAGATGACCTGATCATATCACTCTCAGATACTCATTTGCATCCAGAGGCAACCCACAACCTCTCCTGTAATGTTGCTTCTTGCCCACCTGCACTATATTACTGGTTTATCAATGGAAAGGCCCAGATACCTTGACAAGAGCACTTTATCACCAACTTCAATATTAATAATTGCGGATCTTATGTTCTCTTGTCCAGAACTTTGCACTGGTGTCCATAGGACCAAAGTGAAAAAAAATACAAGTCTTGGGACATGAATACCTACCATGATAGTTTTGGGGTAACACCTTGTTTTTATTGATAGTTACTGAAATTAATTCCCAGCATGTGTCATGGGCATGAACATATCCCAATCCTCTTATGAGATTCCAGTTAAGATTCTTTCTCCTTTCCTTCCATCTCTGGTTTCTCTTTTCTCACCTTGGACTGGTATTGGAATGTGAAGTGGGGGGTTCCTCCAGGAGAGAGGAACTTCACAGGCAGGGTAACATTGGTCTCTTTAGCATACTTGATCTTGTAGTCAAGTAGATTTTCCAATAGTCAACTCAAATCTTCCTGTCCCCTCCATTTGCTTTCGTGATTGCCATGACCCAGTAGGATTACCAAAGCTTTGAACCATGCTTGTGTTTCTTTACTCCAAATGCTCCCAGCTCCTGTCTCATCTAGCCATTAATTGGCTGCTCTGATTCCAGTGAAAGCAAAAGTAGCATGTGATGACCATTCTTGAGAGGCCTGTAATGAATCGGGATGAAACCTATGTTTTTATGATGCTGTTTCATTAACTCTTGACAATGTCTGCGGTGGACATCACAGTGTTCCTGGGCTCAGCACCAGGATAGTGGAAAAAGTGACACTCAGGGAAGATGTTCTTGACCTGTTCCCTGAGTGGACAGCAGCACTTGTGATGACCACAACAAACAGAGACAGAAGCTCACTTGGAGTCTGAAGAACTACCTATGGATTCTCCCTGTAGAGGATGAGGATATAACAGATTTAAAATGTGTCCTAGTTAGCATTAGCTGTCAGCTTGACTCATCCCAAAGTCACCTGGTTGGGGGAATAGAGTCTTGAAGCTCAGGCCACACCAGTCAGACTAATAAATGAGTGACCCACCTGCCTGATGAACTACCCCACTCCCTAGATTTTGTTCCCAAAGTCCCATCCCATAGCCCAGTCTTTCCCAGCTCATCACCCACCCTGCTGTCTGGTCCTGTTCACATTCCTAACTGAATTCTGATATTCATGGATAGTATACACCAGTCCAAATAACTGATACAGACCACATCAGTCAGAGGAACATAGATGTCCCTGCTACACCAAACAAGATAAACACCCATCTCCTGACTCAGACAGAAGCTCCATACTAGATCAGAAGTCATTCTGGCTATCAGGAATCCAAGCCACAAAGACGAAAAGACAAAGGAGAACACATAAACTAAGGAACAAACTACCAATCCTACAAAGACAAACTCAAAAATAAAGTCCTAGACCTAATCATTCTAAACCTTGATGCCTAAACATCAGTGTAGGGATCCAATTAACAACATTCAGGGCAACATGACACCACCAGAGCCCAACTATTCTATAATAGCAAGACCTGAATATTGCAACTCTGTCAAATCACAAGAAAATGACCTTAAATACAACTTTAAGAAGATGATAGAGGTCCTTAAAGGGGAAAAGAAAAATACCCTTAAACAATTCAAGAAAAAGGTAAACATAATTGTAGAAAATATATAAATTTCTTAATGAATACCAAGAAAGCCAATAAACAAACAACAAGTTGAATAATATTATTCAAGACCTGAAAATTGAAATAGAACAATAAAGGAAACAAAACCTGAAGAAATTCTGGAAATAGAAAATCTAGGTAAGTGAACAGGAACTACAGATGTAACTATCACCAACAGAATAGAAGAGAATTTCAAGAATTGAAGATATGATAGAAGAAATAAACTCATCAGTCAAAGAAAATGTTAAATCTAAAAATGTAACACAAATCATTCAGGAAACCTAGGACACTATGAAAAGGCCAAACCTAGAAATAATAATAATAATAAATGGAGAAGAATCCCAGGTCTAAAACCCAGGGAGATGACTGTACTTTAGGTCAAATATATTTAGAACACTAATTCATGCCTTCCTGTCCCCATCATTTGCTTTCATGTTCTCCATGACCCAGAAGGAACACCCAGAGTTTGAACCATGCTCATGTTTCTTTATGCCATACGGTCATAGATCTTGTCTGTTCTCAGCTGGTGATTGGCTTCTACTCTGATTTCAATGGAGTTAGAAGGGGCAGGTGATGAATATGTGTGGGAGGCCAGACTTGATTAGGGATGAAGCTAATGCTTTGATGATGTTGTTTCACTTACTCTTCACAATGTCTGTAGTGGACATCACAGTGTCGCTGGGCTCAGGATCTGGGAAGTGGGAAAAGTGAAGCCCAGTTCAGATGTCTTTGAGCTGTGTCCTGGCTCTGAGGGTCTGGATGTGAAGGGCAGAACAGTGGACATCAGCACATATGATGACCACAGCAAACAAAGATGGACACTCCCTTGGATAATGGGAAACTTCCTGTGAAATATCCATGTGGAGAGGAAGAACTGGAAGTTTGAAATATTGTCCTAGTTAGCACTAACTGTTACCTTGACACAGGACAAAGTCACCTGGATTGGGAAAAGAGTCTCAGCAGAATAAATGTCTTCATCAGGTTGGGCTGTGAACAGTTTTTTCAAGAACACACAGGTCACCTCTAGCCCAACACTGAGGACATGAAACTCCTCACACAATGGCTCCTGGGCCACTCTCCTCTGTCAGGAATTTCACTAGTGACATTAGTGATAAAGGATTGCTCTTCAACCCTAGTCATCACTCAGCTGGTCCCTTTGTAGTCCTCAGAGACTGTCCCCTTCCTTCAGAGAGTAAATCCTACCTTCCCTGAGCACTGAGGACTCAGCTGGGACTCTGTGTCACAAAGAGACATAGGCAGAATGGAGGCTTCTTCTTGGGTGCTGACAGACCCAAGCCCAGGACAGAGCAGATGTCAGGCCTGAAACAGGTGATTGTTCTCTGAGGGCATGGGGATGCTTCTCAGCCTTGTTGCTCAATGTGTTGCTTGGAGGTGAAACATAAAGTGAGAAAAGTTGAGAGGAATGTGAGACAGCACTGGGAGTGGAAGGGACAGAGCAGTGCCTTGGACACAGACCCAACAACCCACAGCACATTGGATTCTGTGAAGTGCTCCAGCCTGGGAGAGTGCTCATCTCAGAAGGAGGAAGGACAGCACAGCCTGGGGCTCATGTAGAAGCTGAATCTCTTCTCCAATACAGAGGACAGCACAGTAAGAAGAGAGATGAAGGAGTCTTCTATGATTTCCTGCAAGGGCTGCACCCCCTGGAAGGGGCTACTGTTCACAGGTGAGGGTACTCACTCTCTGACTGTGGAAGTGGATGGGAACTCAGAGGCAAGCTGTAGTCTCCTAAAGAGAACAAGATCCTGAGAGAAGACTTGGGGTTTATGTTTATAGTCATGGGGCAGAAGGTACAGTGAGGGACAGAGGTTCAGCAGCCTGGAGTTCTCAGCAGGCAAGAGGTGATGAGGGGAAGAGAAAAGCTCCAACCACTCCCTATTCAAAGTGACTCACATTGGCTGCCATGTTCTGAAGCCTGATGTCCCCAGTCATGGAAGCATGACTCCAAATCTCAACAAGGGTGGGCCAGTGAGATGACTCAGTGTGGGGAGAGAGTCAACCTGAATTCAGTTCTCTCACAGTGTAGATGGAGAGAACAGACTCCTGCAGGCTCTTCTCTGCCCTTAACACAAGTGCAGTGGCATGGAGCTGCTCATATGCACACTGAGACTTGTGCCTTCAGAAAAATACACTTATAGTATATAAGTAAATGGGAAATAATTTAAATGACTCTTGAGTATAATTATTGTCCTTAGCTACAAATGGGAACTATGTAGATAAACCCATGGACACACCTTTCCTAACTTCCTTCCTTCCTTCTTTAGCTCTGTCCTTACTTCTTTCCTCCTCCTTTTCCTTCCTTCCTTTTTTTCTTTTATCACCAATCTCAACACAATGTTTCTCTGTATATTCCTGACTGTCCTAGAACTCACTGTGTAGACCAGGCTGGCCTCATACTCAGAGAGCTGACTGATTTTGCCTCCAAAATGCTATGATTCAAGGCATGCACCACCACCTCCCAGTTTCTTCCATTTTTTCTTTCCTCATTGATGTATGAGACATTTTTAGGAACTCAGTCTTCCTAAAAGGTCACACCAGTTCCAGTCCTTACACAGCACTGGTTTTATCAGACTAGAAATCAGTGTATTCAGGAAGTGATACCAGAAGTTGACTGATAACACAAAGAGAATGGAGAAAAAAGTCAGAACATGAGGACCTTCTAGAGGAGGAGGTCAAAGTGGTTTCCTCACACAAAATACTCTTCATGCGAGGAGAAATATGGGGATAATGAGGGGGTAGCCAGGCAGAGAAGTGAGAAGATTATTCTGTGAAAAGGAAAGGACACAGTCAGAGGCTCTGAAGACAAGGAGGTCATGCTGCTCATCTCCATCAAGGAGGGTGGACACACCACCAGCCAGGTGCCTCAACTGAGCTATGATCACACCTGCTCAATATTGATGCTTTTTATCCCTTTCTTTCTAGTCTCCCTTTTAACCTGTTGGTACCGGCCCACTACTGCCCAAGTCACCATTGAATCAGTACCTCCCCATGTGGTCGAAGGAGACAGCAACCTTTTCCTAGTCCACAATCTGCCAGAGAACCTTTTAGCCATATCCTGGTTTAAAGAAGGAGCAAATATGGACCATAGAATTGTGACCTACACACTGAAATACAATATATCTCTGCCAGGAACAGCACACAGCGGCAGAGAGACAGTGTACCCAAATGGATCCCTGTGGATTCAAAATGTCACCCATAAGGACACAGGATTCTATATACTACGAACCATAAGTAGACAAGTAAAAACTGTATCAAGAACATACATACACCTTCATGTGTACAGTAAGTAGTTCTTTGTGAATTCTCCATGCTGGGTGGGGATCAATCTACTAGACACACAGAAGTGTCAGACCTGGCATATGCACACCTCCTCTCTGCACTGTCTCCATGTTGGGGTTTGAGAATTTAATGCAGGACACATTAAATTGTGTAAAATAACACAGGGGAGACTGAGTGTCCAGCTGGGTTTCTCTGTTCTACATGGAGTGCAGAGACTCCCTCTTTGGTGTAGACAGACCAAGGCTGTTCTCTCGGGGCACAGGGATGCTCATCTGCCCTTCTGATCACTGTGTGTTCTGGAGGACAGAGACATAAGGAGAGCAGTAGAGAGGGACATGGGGCAGCTCTGAGAGTAAGGGGACAGAGCAGGGTTTTGAATAGTGAACCCCACAGCCCATGGAACTCTGGGAAATGCTCCATCCTGGGAGAAGGCTCAGTTCACATGAAGGAAGGGTAGCAGAGCCTGGGAGCAGATGTGCCACAGAATGAGGATGTATCAGGCCACAGAGATACACCCTTTTTTCCCTTTGAGGTTTTCTAGGCACCATTTCTTTAAAAAAAAAAAAAAAAACTTAAGATGAATCCAGGTTCTCACTAATCCCTAGTCCTAGTGGACTGGAAGTAGAGAAAGCTAGAAGGTGAAGTCAGATGTTGACTGGACGCACAAAAGGAAAGAACATAAACAAAAGAAAGTCAGAGAATCAGATGTCATGGTCTGTAGAGAAGAGGTCAGGGAGTCACAATCTCCACACCAGTCTACACTGATGTGAGCAGTGGATTGAGGCTTTAAGCTGGGGTCATATTGACACCTGAGCAGAGAGCACCATACAGAAGAAATGACATGTGCAGGGACACTGAAGACATGGAAGTCAGTAAATGACAGGAAGTCACTTACCCACACACCCAATCTAAGCTATGAACTCACCTGCTCAGGACACAGGGCCTCATCTTAGCCAAATACAAAGGTCCAACTATTGATCAATCTCTATCTTCCCTTCCAGCCTCTCTTATGAAATGCGGGCGCCATCCTACCTCTGCTCAGCCCTCTATTGAATCAGTGCCACCCAGAGTAACAGAAGGGTCAAGTGTTCTTCTAGTGGTTCACAATCTCCCGGAGAATCTTCGAGCCCTTTTCTGGTATAAAGGAATTAATGTGTTCAAGAACCATGAGGTTGGCAGGCACATAATGGCCAATAAATCAAGTGTGCCAGGCCCTGCACACAGTGGTCGAGAGACAGTGTACAGCAATGGATCCTTGGTTCTCCACAATGTCACCTGGAAGGACGCTGGATTCTACACCCTATTAACTCTGACCACAGATCTGACAGCTGAAGTAGCTCATGTGCAACTCCAGTTGGACAGTAAGTGATTCTCAAGATCATTCAGTCCTGGGTTGTGTGTGGACTCACAGGACTCTCTTGCTTGGCCTGTGCATACCTCCACTCTGAACTGTGTCCCCATTTTGGTGTTTAGCACTTAGTGCAGGACACACATTCCACAGACAAATGGACATAGATCAGACTCCTGCCCTCACTCCATCCTCAGAGAGGTGTGTGTGTGTGTGTGTGTGTGTGTGTGTGTGTGTGTGATGGGAAATGGTAAGTCTGTACAAGGAACATTAGACTCAGTCTTGTCTTTTGGGGTCCTCATCATGAACAAGATTCAGAACGAGACCATGTTGGCATCAGGCAGATCTTGCCATTCTCAAAGAGAGGTGAGCACCAGGAAGCCCTTGTTCCAGGCTTCTGTCTGAGGATTGACTACAAGTGAACCTGGGGACACTTACTTCCTTATGTACCAGGTTTGGACTCTTACTTCCTTATGGAGCTGACAGGGAATAATGGTTTTTGGATATCCACATCTCATAGCATTTAAAACCAATCAGTGCATTGTCATGAGAGCCACATTCAAGGTGTGTCACCTGGTTACCTCCTTCTGAGACTAGCGTGGAGAGCAGGGCTGGACATGTGCCCAGGCCAGCAGTCAACTGTCCTCATGGACTTATGTGACTTCACAGGAAGGTCAGGGTCCCCAAGGTGAAGAAGAGAGGACACAGATCCACCTGGCAAGTGCTTGTCCTCTGGGGTCCAATCCAGGGAATTCCTTCAGGCAGCCAAATAGTGACAGGCTTTGCTGGTCTTGCCAGCTCCCAGACATGAGCTCCAGTCATCCTATCAATCTCCAGGGGGTGATATTAGCTCCCAGTCAAACTCTAAGATGATGCTTTCCTGGAGAAGATGAAAGAAACTTGTGTGATTTCCATTTCTGTCACTACAGACCTAAGGTCCCTCCCACAAGGCCATTCTGACCTATGCTGCTTTCTCTGTCTGAGAACAGGACTATGCTAGGGGATATGTTCAGCCTCATTCCTTCTAGCATCTTCCTTAGGGAAAGAGAGGGTGAGTACAGGGGAATTACCAAGCAAAGGATAGAGACATCCCTAAATTGTCAGGGTGGACATGGGTAGACCTGAACTATACCTCAGCCAACAATAGAGGTTGGAATTCATATTTCCATTTGAAACCCTCCATAGCAGGGTGAGTCCACACCTCTCCAAGACATAGGTGACCTTCTCCCGACACAGGACATAGATTTCCTGATACAACTCTTCCTGGATGAGACCCCAAATGCTGACACTAGTAATAAACAATGAGTATTCTTCTTGCATCACTCAGTTGTTCCCTTTCAGAACCTCACAGACATCCATCACCTTCTTGCTGACAGCAAATTCCACCTTCCAGAGCATTAAGGAAATGAGGACAACTGGGTTGACAGAGGAGTTTCTGTGTCACAAAGAATGCATAGGGAGGAGAAAGTCCCCCTCTTTGGTGCTACAGATCCAAGGCCAGGACACAGCAGAGGTCAGCCCTGGGGTGAGCTATTAGACTTTGGGGCACAGGGATGATTACTGACCTGTTGCTCACTGTGTGGTCTGGAGGACTGAAACATAATGAAAGAGATTGGGGAAGAGAATCACCAAGCAATTCCAAGGGGAGGAGACAGCAGTGCTTTGGACAAGGGCCTACCCACAGCCCATGTGACTCTGGGAGGGGCTTCTGCCTTGTAACAGGCTCAGCTCTAGGGAGGCAAGACAGCAGAGGTGACTCTTGGACAGCAGAGGTGACTTCAGGACAGCAGAGCTGACTCCTGGACAGCAGATCTGACTCCTAAACAGCAGAGCTGACTCTGGGGCAGTGCACTGGACTCTGAGAAGGAGAAATGACTCCAGGACAGTGCTTGGCCATTAGCTCAGGCTTATTACTGACTAGCTCTTACACTTAAATTAACCCATAATTTTTATTTATGTTTAGCCACATGGATTAGTAACTTTTCTCGGTTCTGCCTTGTCATCTTGCCTCCTCTGTGTCTGGCTGGCAACTCCTGATTCAGCCTTCCTCTTCCCAGAATTCTCCTTGTCTGCTTATCCCACCTATACTTCCTGCCTGGTTACTGGCCAATCAGCATTTTATTTATTAACCAATCAGAGCAACACACATTCACAGCATACAGAATGACATTCCTGCTTGATAACTGTTCTTTTATAGGTAATTTTACTAAGTTAAAGTTAAAGTTAAAAACTTTCCTTTTTGATTAGACATAAAGGGGGAAGTGCTTTGGAATGTCGTACTGTATACTGTGAATGTGTGTTGCTCTGATTGGTTGGTAAATAAAGCTGTTGGGCCAATGGTGAGGCAGAATAAGGTTAGGCGGGACATTCCAACTAGAAAGAGAGGGAAGAGAAAGGCAGAGCTGGGAGATGCTGCTAGCTGCAACCAGGAGTAGCAAGATGTAAAGAACCGGTAAGCCACAAGCCACATGGCAAAGTATAGATTTATTTTAAAAAATGGGTTAATTTAAGTTGTAAGAGCTAGCTAGAAAGAAGACTGAACCATTAGACCATATTGCTTGAAAATAATATAAGCCTCTGTATGTTAATTTGGGTCTGAGTGGCTGTGGGCTCGAGTGGAACCAGAGAAAACTCCAGCTACACTTACAGACCTGGAAGTAACTGACAGCCTTCTTAGGTACACTGGTTGCTTCCTGTCTTTCTAAGCATAATTCACTGCAGAGGATCCTGTGTTACCACCACCACCCCACCACCTCCTGGCACATCCTTGAAAACTTCATGTAGACAGTGGTCAGCTGCATCCCAGGAAGAACTTAGAGTGAACCAAAGCATGGCTCAGTCATCACAGAAGATGGAAGGTCTCTATGAACTCTACCTAGGATGATGCAGCCAATGCCCTCTCTCTAGGACTCATGTCACCTCATGAGTCTCCTACTGGGATTCATGACAATGTGCCCTGATTGGTGACTCCATTGAGAATGTGTCTGTACCCTTTCCCAGGAATCACTTAAATGATTCCTATCCAGTACTCAAAGACATCTGTGTCATCTTCCTGTAGGAAGTAAATCCCACCTTCTCAGAGCATTGAAAACAAAGGGCAGATTAGATGCTCAGCTAGGATTCTGTGTAATAAAGGAAAGGTTGAAAGAACACAGCACAGGACAGCCTTGGGGTGAGCTGTTATTGTCCTAAGGCACAGAAAGTATTATCAACTTTGTTGCTCATTTCGTGATCTGGAGGACTGAAAAAATATAGAAAGAAGTTAATACCAGACAGGACTAAGAGTTGAAGGGACAGAGAATGGCCTTGGACAACATCCAGCCTGTCAGGAGGCTGAGCTCAGAGGAAGGAAGGCTGTAGGGATTGGGGTAAGTGCTGGACCAAAAGCTGTTCACCACAAAGGGAGGACAGAGCAGGCTGTAGCCACCATGGAGGTTCACTGTGTGCTTCTCTGTAAAGGTTGTAGACCCAGGTAGTGGCTCTTGCTCACAGGTGAAGAGAACACTACCTGATAGTGTGTGGGGAGGGAGTTCATAGACTAGGTAGAGTATTTTAAGGTGGAAGGATAGGAAAGGCTCCCTCAAGTTGTTCCCTGACTTCCATCTAGGTACTGTGACCTGCATTCACCCATACACACAGGATGTCATCCACCTGCTCCTGCACTAACACCTACACACATATGCACCCAGACCCAAACACTGACTCTCTACAATGTATAAGATAATGTAAGCTGGAGTTGTAACTGGTTTCAGTGGGTCCATACACGAGAATTTATAAACACCTGGACTTGCAAATCCATGGACATTCATTCTTGCATCTACCCACATGTATCTGAGCCTGTCCAGGCCTTGGGCCTTTCAGATAGATCAAAATAGTTTTTCCTAACATGGCTCCATCTCTAGTGAACTGGAAGATGGACCAGGAAGCCCATCTCTAATTGAAGTCAGGGGTGGACTGCATTCAGGGAGGGAAGAGATGAAAGAGTTCAGAATGTGAAGACTGGGGTTTGTAGAGGAAGAAGGGAGGGAAGGCACTTCTGAGCTGGACAGATACTCCCACCCACATCAGCTGAGTGATGGACCTAAGCTACTCAGTACACCAGACAAAGTTCTCAGTATTGATGAATTTATCTCTTTTTTCTTCTATCTTCCCTTGTAGCCTGCAGGTCCTTTCCAATCCAGCTCACTATTGAGTCAATGCCACACAATGTTGTTGAAGGGGAAAATGCTCTCCTACTTGTTCATAATATCCCAGAGGACCTTCAATCCTTTGTCTGGTACAAAGGGATACCAATTGTCAAGAGCCACAAAATTGCACAGAATGTAGTAACCAGTAATAAAAGTATGCTGAGGCCTGCACACAGTGGAAGAGAGACTGTGTACCCCAATGGATCTCTGCTGTTCCAACATGCTGCCCAGGAAGACACTGGATTCTACACCCTACGAACCTTAAATGCACAGTTGGAAACTCAAGAAGCACATGTGTACCTCCACATATACAGTAAGTGATTCTTTGGGGTCTCTGAGTTCTGGTGGATATGATTTCCATTTACACACACAGGAGTGTCCATTTTGGACTGACTTTCTCCTCTCTACATTGTGTCTCCACATTGGGGTTTGAGTACTTAGTGCAGGACACACATCAGGTAGACATAGTAAAGTAGACGAGAATCCCTCACCTGACTACAGCTACAGAAGAGGATATGTGCTGGGTAACTGAGCCCAAGGATGTCAGTCAGCCTCAGAATATTGGGGCTCTCACCAGGATCATGGCCTTGAGCAATACCCCTTGGTAGTCAGGCCTGGCCTATCTTGGAAATCTATGGTTTAATCATAGTGAAGTGAGCATCAGGAAGCCCTGGCTTCAGACCTGTTTCAGACTCAACCCCAGGTGACCATGGAGAGCCCTTCTCTCGGGCTTGAGTTTGACTCCCTCTTAGAGATGACAGGAAACAAGGTGTTACTGACTGTCTAAGACCCATAGAATGTGGAACCAGGTGTGCAGTTCCATGAAGCTACAGTTAGGTCACCTGCCATCTCCTACTCAGTAGACTGGTGCCAGGACATGTCAACTTTTCTGATGATGGGCTTAACAGACTTCACAGGAAGGTCAGTGTCCCCAAGGGGAGGTACAGAGGAGATATTTCTCTATGCATCTCTTTGTCCTTAGGGGTCCAGGCTAATGAATTCTCTGCTGCAGGTAAACAGTAACAGATGCTGCTGACCAGAGCAGCTCCCTATTCCAGTGTCATGCCATTGCTCATAACTAAGCTTAACTTTGGGACAAACAATGATCATGCACTGTGTGCACTAGTGAAGGGAAACAGAGACTCAAGAAATCCAGAGGCTGAATCAGGATCACACAAGCCATGAGTGGCAGATCCAAACTACAAGAAGACTGTCTATGTCATAGCCCCAATGTCTCCATCCTAGAGGCTTTATTAAGTGTCTGTTGACTACAGATGGGCTTGTTGAGATCTCTGAAGGGTTACTGTCATTTCCCTCTCCTCTTTTGCCTCACAGAGCCTGTGGTACAGCCCTTTATCCAAGTCAGCAGCACCAATGTTACAGTACAGAGCTCTGTGGTCCTAGTCTGCATTTCAACTGACACTGGAATCTCCACACAGTGGATCTTCAATAACCAGAGTCTGCAGCTCACAGACAGGATGACCCTGTCACCGAAAAAGTGCCGACTCAGCATAGATCCTGTGAGGATGGAGGATGCTGGAGAGTATAAGTGTGAGGTCTCCAACCCAGTCAGCTCAATGACAAGTCTCCCAGTCAGGCTCGCTGTAATGAATAAGTGACCTCTCTCCTCTTACATTATACCAGAGTAGGGGCATTTCTTTATCAATGGGGGACAGTAACAAGAAAAATTTTGTGGTGAAAATGGTCAACTCAGGTACAGCCAGGTTGGTGGCTCATGACTGTAATCCTGGCAAAAACATGTGTCTAAGGACAGGCCAGGATATAAAGAGAGACTTGGTTTCCAAAAGGAAAAAGAAGACATCAATATAGTAAACAGAATTGCAAGGGATATAAGAGCTTAGGTTTTGCATTAAATATATAGACAACTTTCAGAATCCATGGAAATTAATTTCATGAGCCCACAAACTTCTGGATGTTCTGAGTCCCCTGTTTACATGTTGCAGTGTTTACATGGAGATAAATGCATCCTCTCTTATACCCAAATACATTCCATGTAACCAGGGCTACACAGAGAAATCCTGTCTTGAAAAACCAAATCAAACAAAAAGACTGCTCATGTTTGTCAAATGGCATCAGTTTTGTGTTTCTTCATGCTTCTATTTCTGTAGGTTCTGGGCTTCTTGGAATGTGTCTATTTCATCTAGGTCACTCAAAAATTAGCAAGTAACTATTGAGTACTCATGGAATTCTTAGAATTCTGAAAATGGAATGTAAGGTGTCAAATTTCACTTCTAATATTAATAATGATAATCTTTTAAAAATAAAGCAAATCAGATTAAAGTTGTCAAAACTGTTAATTAGTTCAAAGAGCCAACTTTTGATCCATTGATTTTGTAAACTGTTATTTGTTTGTATCATTATTCAAACCAACAGGAAGTTAAGTAGAGACCATGGATGAATGATGCTTCCCTGCAAACTTTTCATGAGTTGACTAGCTACCTTCTCCTTGTATAGCCTAGAACAACCTGCCTAGGAATGGCAATATCCACAGTTCTCTGGGTGCTCACACATCAATCTATAACAAGTAAATAGTCCCCATACAAACCCACAGGCCAAGCTGAAGGAGGCAATTACTTGACGTTCCCCATGTGTCTAGATCTTGTGTTATGAGACACAACATAACCAGCACAAATGTTAAACACACCAGGTCCATCAGTCCAGTTTCAGCCAGTTATTGCTCCTATGTTCAATATGTCACATGTCACATAGTCACTATCCATCTGAACTTCACAAAAGCTCTCCACATGGTCCACCCATATGAGAGAAGGGACATTAAAACCCATAGGAAAAGGTAGTTCTGCCTGCTCTAATCCATCACATTCCTAGATCATTCCTAGATTCATGCTTCATCCTTAGGTAACCAGTGGCTTATGTCAGTCATCATGAACCACCAAAGCTGAATGTTGGACCACTGAGCTGAAAGCAGACCTGTTCCTGGTCACCTGGTTGAGGTTTCCATTCACATGTTAAGTTCTGATGACAGGTTGTGAGGATACCCAGTGAAGTCACATCGGAACTCTAATCATCACCTATCTGTAGGACAACTTAGACAGCAAAGGTTTGGAGGGCACTGGCTCATACTGAGCTGTGGTGTTCAATGCATCTTGATGGGACACAGCACTTTGGGCTTCATGATACTCCTAGGGCTGTCTATCATCAAGCTCTGTAGCTCAGCTCACATATAACAGGTTTGTTTCTCTCTCATAACAAGGAGGTCCCACCATCTTGGAGTACTCAGAATACGATGCATCTCCTGTGATTCATCATCTCACTTACTTCATACTCTGGTTGGCAGGGATAGGCCAACCCTAGTTGAATGAGACCCTTGCAAGTGTCAAGGTCCCACACAGGGCAATCTCCTCTCTGTTGTCTGTACTGCACTGTTACAGATAACCACAAGAACAACTCCAACTCAGTGGAGGATGAGGACTTGGTAGCATAAACATGTGAACCTATAGTGGATAACTGTTCAGAACCTTTGATGGGTATCAAGTGCCTTCCCTCCCTTCTTCCTCTACAGACCCCAGTCATCACATTCTGAACTCTTTCATCTCTTCCCTCTCTGAATGCAATCCACCCATTACTTCACTTAGAGATGGGCTTCCTGGTCCATCTTCCAGTTTACTAGAGATGAAGCCATGTTAGGAAAAACTATTTGGTCTATCTGAAAGGCCCAAGGCCTGGACAGGCTCAGATACATATGAGTAGATGGAAGAATGAATGTCAATGGATTTGATCAACAGGGCTTTCAATTTTCCTAGCGTCATTAGGACTGACTCAGTATGCTCTGAATGTGTAACTTGGGACCCAATAAGTGCACATAATGTGACCCAGTCAACATAAATGTTACCTGTGAGTAACTTTTATTACTTCATGGCTACAACTGTGTAATTTCACAAGGTCAGAAACAGACTCCTCAGTTCCTTTCGGTCTCGTGAGATGAAACCACCTACACCAACACCTAGGTTGGCCATGTCATTCTGTGCTTCCTCATGCACATCAATCCAGGTCCATGCAGGAGCCAAGTATGACATAGGGGGACTTCTCATTTCTGACGAATCTCAGAGTTACCACCTATGATTGAGAAATGTGGCATCTCAGACACAGGATCACTTAACACATGGGATTGTAGTTGGAAATATTCCGTATGTATGATGCACTGGTATTGGAATTCAGGCTGTTGTGGTTGGCATAGAAGCACTTGACTACTTCAGTAGACTCCTAGTAATCAATTCGGTGACAATTTTGGAGGTGGGCTTGGTTTTCAGAGCTGTTGTGGCCTTCTAAAGGCAAGAAATCCTATTTCTCTCTGGTGATCTACATTTAGATTTGTTCTGTTTACTCCATCAATATTCCCACCTCCTAAAATATTTATTCAGGCATGTATTAGTTTTATTTCTGTTCCTTGATAAAATACCATGTCCAAGTCAGTGTATGAAGAAAATAATTATTAGGGTTTATGGTCCATCATGTCAGGGATGTACTTCAGCAAGCTGAAGGCACTGTGGTTGGAGCAAGAAGTTGAGAGCTCACCTCTTGAACTGTTACCACAAATCAGAGAGATTAAATATTGCAGACCATGAGAGACTGGCTCCCATGATCAGTTCAGGGTAATAAAAGGAATGCCTCAGAGTAGCAAGGGCTAGGAAACCTTTTATCTGAGGTTTATTTAAGAATAAGTGTTAATCTGTCTATGACTGGTATAATAAGGAAACACACATGCTTTCTGATGTTAACTTTCTCTTTTACTTCATCTTGAAATGGTCTCTGACTCTTTGTGTCTCTACATAGCTACATGTCTCCACATTGATGCATACAGCTACATATCTCTACATACATACAACTTTTCACATGGCTGCACATCTTTCTTTTACATACATTTCTCTTCTGCATCTCTTTTCTATAGCTTCATCCTTACATAGCTCTCTCACCATACAGAACTTTACACAGTTCTTAGGCATAGTTCCTCTATGGAGCTGCAGCTCTTTCATACAGCTCTCTCTCACACTCACTCACACATCTTTCTTTTACATTATCCACCCACACTTTATTCAATCACTCACTCTTTCACCATCTCACACCGTCACACTTCTCTGATGCTTCTTCTTCTTCTTCTTCTTCTTCTTCTTCTTCTTCTTCTTCTTCT